>JAVSBS010001207.1:116573-129609 GCA_033124195.1 Coracias cyanogaster
TTGGGAGGTTGGGGGGGGGTGGTGGTGGTGGTGTTGTGGTTTCCTTACTGTATTTTAATATTTTATCTGCCAAAATCTAAGGATCTTCTCCTTCTTTCAGAAAACAACTTCAGCTTCTCAAATTATGGCTTCACCATTTTTATCACTTTGCTTTCTCTTCTGCTTAACCTCACCAATTTATCCTTCTCAAGTGTTTCTGCTAGGTGATATGTATTGACCCTGTAATTCTAAATTCTTCTTATTTTTCTAACATAGACCTTAGGGTGCCTGGAAAGACTTAATTCTCTTAGCTGCACCTTTTAGCTTCTTTTTAACAAGATCCTTCATTTTTATGTAGTTCCCCTTTTTGATGTTGATTACCATATAATTGTCTAGACATTCTTTTCTGCCTCTAGGTGCAAAATGCAAGTAAATACATTAAAGAATGGGATGAACATAGGCAGTGGTGAGAGCTCCCTCAGACTGTCACTCCTTGGGACAAACCAACTCCATTTGGAGCATTCTAGAAATTCTATGTAGGATGTACGAAGACGAACTAGAGATATTTGGGAGCAATAGAAAAACTCCTCCCATCTCAAATCACAATTAAATAGCAATAATAAGTAGAAACACTGACCTGTCTCTCACTTTACCTCCCTCCTACCGTCCCCTGAGGAGTCACTCGCCCCTGTACCCTGTCAGCTCACCCAACTCAGGGGTGAGCATCACTGCACGCTGAGCTGGTGTGGCTGGATCTGCCACCCCTACCGCAGGGATATCACAGCTCATCTCACTAGCAATTCTTAATCTTAACTTGCTAAAATCTTTATAATTCACCTTAAATGACCAATGCAGTGTTTCTAAGCATTCATAAAACAGAATGACAACAACAAAACAGGCATGTATCCGTGGAAACATGCCATGTGTTTTAAGAAGTGGATCCGTACCGTAAAGTCATTACAGAAATCTTGTGCACATGCGTGCCTGTGCAGCAGCCCTTACAAAGGATCTAGCTGCCCACAGGAAAGGTGTTTTCAGTTTTTGTCTTTGTTTCTCACTATCCAATGCTATTTTAACTGGCAAGAAAATAAATTAATTTTCTCTGAGCCAAGTCTGTTTTGCTCATGATAGGAAAAGTCCTTATTTTGATCCACATGCCGTCAAGGACAGTGAGTGAGAGAGTGGCCAAGTGGGTATCTGGGAGCCAGCCATGGTCATCCCACGACAGATGGGCATGTGCCAACTCTCATTAAGCATGGAAGGAGATGTACAGGAGAAAGTTACAAGGTCCTTTACTAAGTAGTAGTTATTTTTTTTCTGTTTTCTAATGCATAAAGACTAAATACTCTCATCTTGTTTGTATTATTTTGATAATAAATAATCCATGCTGTTCTTCCTTTGTACAAGACTGTTCCCTTAAGCTTGTGCTGCATAATGCACAAAACAGGTATGCATGCACCTCAGCACACATATCTGTGATGAAATTTTCTATTCAGAGCCCCACGAGCCAAACTCCAATAGACTCATGACTGTCTGGTGAGTCTATTGGAGTTTAATAACTCCAATAAGAGGATAACCTGACTGGGTTATCCACTGTTAAGAGTCCTGATGTGGCTGCTCAGCCCCTCAGCTGATTATAGCAGGTTCTCAAAAGAGGGACAAACCAGGCAACCAGCTATAGCAGTTTCTTGGCTGTTCTCTCCTTGTGGTTCGGCACCCTTCCAGCCTGATGCTTCTACTCTCCTGTACAAGACTACAAATCGCAGACTCAGTCTTTCCTCAGGCCTTCTAAGTTTTGGAAACAGTTTAGAGTGGTACTTTAAACACTAAACCTTAAATCTTGAAATTTCATTTTAACTAGCCAAACGTAGATCTGAGCAATCGTTGAGATTTTCCTTGCAACAGAAAGACAAAGACTATCTAAAAGGAACACTTACTAATTTGTAATTTACACTAATAATAAATTGCATTAATTTATTCTCTCTCTCACCAGTTTCCTGCTGTGCCTGTCAGAACCACAATCTCACTTACTTTGTCATCTCCATTTGTTCTGGGGTTGTGATCACATACCAAAGAGTAGTATTAAGCCTACATTTTCACACTTAAAAGGGGTTTTTGGGGTATTTTTCTAGCCTTTGTTTTCCAGCCCTTAGCAAGTGGCTTAAGTGGCTGGGCTAATGCCACAAAGTTCTTTTTGTGGAGAGATACGCAATTCCTTCCATCTATACAAATACCATATATTTTGTAAATATGCCATTTTGCATATTTGTTAAAGTATATGTCAGAGTAGCACTTCTCAGAGCAACTCTAGGAAAAGGAGAACAAAGAGCTTCTTCCAAAAAAACAATTTTAAAAAGATCAATAATATATGCACGCAATACTGGGAAGTTCAATGGGTTTGTGAACAGGTCTCACTGCACATTTAGTGATAGGGCAAAATCTCTTTGCTGTGCAATGGAACAATTTCATTGCTTTCAAAACAGTTCTCTTGGGTTGTTCTGTAGCAAAAAGAACTGCTGCCAATAGGGACTGAGTCCTGGCTTTGTGAGGAAAAGGCAAATTGCCCAAGCAGTTTTAGAAAATTATGTAAACAAGTACTGGACTTACTGTATGGGTGTCTTTGGTGCAAGTGCAGTACGAGTACTACTGCAGTATTATGTAGGAAGAGTGCAGGGATAGGCTTCAGCACTCACTTTACAAAACCTGCACAACTCACTTGTGGCTTCACCTTTCATATGTGAGACAGCCATTCCAAAAGTATGCCAAGAGACCCGACTGTCTTGCTATCCTCTCATACTCACTCCGTTCATACCCCCTTTTAAAATTTGCATACTGACTGAGAATTTATAATTCTGGAGAAGGATGATCAGGCAGAAGGTTACATTTGAGTTTGTTGATTAAATCCTTTCTTCCAGTGTTCATTTTCTGCACCTCATTTGCACATTAATTGTACACGAGTCTCAGCTTTGCAATGACCAGTGAACAGGCCAATACCTACACCTCCATAGCTATTCAGTGGTTTCAAAAAATATTACACTCTGAGCTTGAGTTTGAGTTCTGCACACCAAGAGCTTGAATCATAGTAAATGTATAGAACTGATGTATAATAGACCAAGTCGCAAAAACCTGCTTCTCTTTGATTTGGGTGCTTTAAAAATAGTAAATATAGATAATTGTAATTAAAGAAAAAATATGTCTAACATAGTCACAGAAAGCTAGGGCAGGGTGAATAATAAACGTAATTCTTGTATTGAAAACAATGAACTGAAAAAGGTAAAGTAACAGTGGAGAAAGGACCAATACAAACTATCCTTAATAGGGGAAAAAGCAGCAGTTCCAAAATCAGTGTCTAACTTCACATAGAGAGGTTACGTCTTCAGAACAGGAGATGTGAGTTTCTGGATGAAAGTACACTGAATATAAAGAAGTAACTAAAAAAAAAAATTATGAAATCCTAATTTGATTTTAAGACGCCCTTTTTGCACCATCCTTTAAATACGCATTTCTTTTCTATTAGAAAGATGGAGCTTTACCCTGCTAGCTTGCAGCATGTACATGTACATGTTCTCAGGGTACCATGCTGCTATAAACGTGGGGTAAAAATTGAGATATGCAATAAGCTGTTGTTTTCCATGACACAGGTTGTTCCAGAACACATCTTCTATACAAAGAACAAATTTTGTTTCTGTAGTTGTGGAACAGAGCAACTACCATGAGCATGATTTGCCCTGCAAGACTAATCTGTGTCATCTTCTACATAGTCTTCTGTGTATTCTGTGTCTTCTTGCATTTCACTGCTAATGGTTGATTAAAGACTGCTGTCCTTTTACCTGTAAGTGTAACTTTCAGTTAAATATTAAATTAGAATTATCAATGCTGTATTTCAATTGTATATATTATTCTATTTCATGGACCTTTTTTATTTTAGAATGTGTTCTCACCTGAGAGCAAGGAAAAGAATTATTTTGAAAGGCATACATGTGAGAAATGGATTTAATGAGTACTAAAAACGCTGCATTTAGTTGTTTTTCACATTATGCTTTCTGCACCATTTTATGTGTAAACACTGCAGAAAAGGGACACTTAAAAAAGAGGAAAAGCAATTATTGAATTGAGCCTATTAGGCAAGGTGATCATTTTATAGAACAATAAAGGGGAAGTTCTTAAGCACTGCAGGAAGCTTTATTGTAAAGTGTAATTTTCAGACAGGCACTAATGCTCCCACCTGCTTCTTTTTGTGTCACACTTTTTATAACACAAATTTCCCTACTCCCTGCAAAACCCTGAAAAAAATAAAAAGCATACAAGGTCCCAGCTGCAAAAAGAAGATACAACCTCGCAGACAGCCAGGATGTTTAACACAAACTGAAATTTAATCTATTAAATATACATGCTGTATCCCAGCAAAAATGTTACCTGCCTCTTAATATGTTATCTACTACATCATGGCCTAATTCCACAGTGGAGGTGTAATGTCAATGAAATATTGGTGTAGAAGGTTACAAGCTGAATATTTACATAATTCTTTAAAATAATTGGCTTTTTTCTTGCAAAGACAAACTACCCATCTGGAAAGTGTTACTAGGCAGATTTTTCTATAATTTGTATGATATTCTTCATAAGATTTTAGAACATTTTACTGAAAATGAGCACACATTCAATATAGCATATAACAGATGCCTACTAAATCAAGGCAGGAGATATCATTAGGATAAACTCCTTCAAAATGACAATAATTTAAAAATTGGTTGACTATCCAAAGACAGTAATTACAGCAACGATGGCAAAGTACAGGCAAATGTTGCCAAGTTTGTCTTCAACAGAGATGTGGGCTGGCATCAGTGACTATTATCTAGAATTTTTTTAAAAATAAACTGGGCATAAAATCTGGATAGTGAAAAGTTTCACCATTATTAAGTTATGTATATTCCAATCTATAAAATTTTTGTCACATGCTATGTGATCAGTCTATGTTGCACATAATATATTTTCTCTTTACCTTTCCAACTGAAAGAGCTTGAAATATAGTGTTTAATACTGATAAAGCTCTCTTCATATATACACTGCTGCCTACGTTGGTGGAAAATCTAGATGCTTAACCTATAAATCTGGCTGATGATATGACATTTCTATGTGGTTGACAATAACCATGGGGTATAGAGTGATTAACATTAGCCAATATGGATTATATCCTATCAGATCAAGTTAGCAGTAGGTTGGCTTTGAGTTAGTAATCACCTCCTCAAATATAATCAGTTCCTCTTGGAGAAATGGAAGTTCACATTTCCCCAAACCTAAATGAATAGAAAGAGCACCTAAATGGGATAAAGATACAATGATGAAAAGGCACTGTTTTAACAAAAAGAAAAATAAGAAACTTTTCAAGAAAATAGGACAAGGCAGAAGAAACAGACAGGACAGAGATACCTATTGTATTTGTAGGAGACAGGCTCTATCTAATTGCTGAACAAGCCAAATTTGAAGAAAGACAAGTTGGAACAGACAGAGAGTGAAGCAAAAGATGAGAATAGAGGAGCCCAAGATATCCTGAGAGCTGTTCCCCAGTGATGAGGACCACAGGGCTGAGAACTGTGAGGAGGAGTTTTTACCTTTGACCAAGTCTACAACCACAGAAGCAGTACTTTGTCCTATATACATAAGGATTTATTCAATAATATATTTACGGAATCTTGCCCAAAGCTGTGTGTGACATGTGCCCCTGGAAACTTAACTGTAAACTCAGAATGCACAGAAAGCATAAGTCTGATTTTTAAAAAAGATACTTCCATTACTGAAAGGGATTAGAGGTCAATGCTAGTTCTGCAATCCAAGCAAAGGATGCCAGGGAGACTCCCAGTTTGTTAAATGCATAGCAGTTATTATAAAATTCAAAACCATCCACCTTTCTGCTAAGACAAAGACTGTCTGGATCTAAACACGAAACAGTGGAACTCCAGTATCTAACTTTCCTTCTTTCATTTCACCTACTTGATTTCAGTTGGGTATCCTTTCCAGAGAAACCTGGAAATCAACTCTTACAATTCAGGATTTCTTATGAATAAATATATATCAAGCTTAAGGGAGAAATAGTTTGATCACACATTTGTATTTTGCTAGAATAATATTTCATGCTGGATATGGACAAATTCACCCGATTTTCCAAATCATTAATATTTATTGATACTGCCTGAACATCCAGCTTGGCCTGTGGATTCATTCTGCAACGTGATTTATAAACACAGAAACATGTATGCTTTTCCAGGTTCATTATGATAATTCATAGAGGCGGAGTTGATGCTAGCATTCCACACAGTATTCTGCAGTGAATAAAATTTATGCATAAAATGAGGTAATTTCTTACAGAACCTACATCTCACCTGCTACAGAAGCTGGGAAGTGTATCATGGCGAAGTAGGAAAGAAAGAATTGAACATGGACAAGAAGCTGGCTGTGAGACTAATGATTCAGAATCTAAACCTGTTGTTATGACGTAGTTTTAAAGAGATATTGGCAAACTACTTAAACCAAAGTGTTAACAGCTGAATGTCAAGTGGGTTTCCATAATTTTCTGTGCTAGTTTCTGATTTCAGACTCTTGAGCATAGAATTGTAGATGCACTAGGAACTCACTATTACAATCCAAACCAATGATGAGCTACCTTCTGAGTGTGATGCTATATCATGTCAAATACCCTTGGGAAAATGGGGACTGTGTTCAATGTTAGACATAAAATATACGTGATCCATTTGTCAATTTTGATTTTAGCATTTTTTTTCTGCTTCAGTTCCCTGCTGTAAATTGGAAGCAATTGAATACCCTAATTGTCCACAGGTGTGATAAAAATAAACATTTAAATATTTGCTGAGTTCTCAGATACTAGAGGGAAGAAACACACGAACACCTATGAAGAAATTATTTTAGTTCTGTATTTGAGGGCATGCATCAAATAAGACCTGAGTCATACAGATCATTCATAGCTACCATTCATAATTACCATTCCACTGGAGGAGTCAGGAATCTTCTTCAAAGGCTATATCCTGCCCATAATGCCACAGTTTTCAGGAAGCAAAATATTATGATGTATCTCATCATATAATGAAAATCAGCAAATCCAAATGCATCCCTTCTAGCATTTCTCAAAAACAACTTCCTTAGGTTCAGAGGTCTTTCGACTTTGAATTAGTTTGAACCAAGGTAACTATTCAGAGGAAGTGATACTCTGGTCTTTTCTTTATGATACATTTTATCCTTGAGCCTGTGACAAAATGATCAATGAAATAAATGCTTCTGTAATTTTCTAACTAATAAACAAGTGAAAAATCTGAAGAAATGACAGGATCTGTAGATGCAGAAGACAGTGTACATTGTCTATCTCGACTTTAGGAAGTCTTTGATCACTGTCTCCAATCATATTCTTTGTACCTAGGCTAGAATGTCACCATTGTACTGGGTGTGTGTACTACTCAATATGTGAAAACTGGCTGGACCATTGACTGGGCTGGACGTTCTACCTGGTGGTTAAAAGCACTCATCTTCAGGAGTCTATCCTGGGTCCTGTACCATTTAACTACTTTGTATCAAAGACCTGGCTGAGGTGGTGGAATGAGCTCCTGTTAAGTTGGTTGCTTACACCATATTTCTCTTTTATCATTATTATTTGTTTCCATCAGCCTTTGCAAAATGTATGTTTCACTCAAACGAGTCTTCTTTAAATAGATACTAGAAAAGACAGGATTTTCCGTGGCGATACCATACAGATAATTTACAATAGATTAATAGTGCACGCTTGATTATTTGGTGTCCCCTCATTATTAGAAGTGATCTATTTTTTCTGATATTAAAATGTTTACTTGACTACACTTTATATTGTTAGGTACATATATTATTAGTGTTTATTACTGATTTTGCTTTTCTCTATAACTTTTTCATGACCTTATGAATAATGTTATTTTAATGAAGGATATATATATGAGTGCTCTCCTGAAATAAAAATCTTTCCTATTTATTTCAAACAAGGCCAAATATTCACTTTACATTAGTCAGCCAACTATACTATGATTCCCCTGAGCTGCATGGAATGGAAAGACATTTCTCTAAAGCACACAGGAGACAGCCAAGTCTCTCTTTGTTTCCTGTGCCCTAATTATCCATTATATTTTGACATCCTTTCTGCTGAAATGACACTGACTTAAAAAAAAAACCCCATATTTCATGCAGGCTTTAGTGAGAGAGCTGAATATTAAATATTGAACCTTTCTTTCATTATGAGGCAGTTTTTTCCTTCACTTTTGGGTCATTTTTGAGCCACTAGATGATATTGTTAAGACACAACAGTGTGTAGAAACTACAACTTGCCAAAAGAAAACATTGGCGTTTAAGTCTTTTGTAAGCACAGATGATTAAATGATCAATTCAGTGCTTGGTTTTTATTTTTTAAACCTATCTTTTGTTTATTTTAAAATATTCAGAATATTTTCAAGCAATATGATGTCAGAAAAGTCTAGACATTGCATATGAGTTCATAAAAACGATGTCTATTTCTGAAGTTTAATTACATTTCATTCTTTGGAAAATAAACAAAGCCTAAGTAAGACAATATAATGCTAAAAAAGGAATCACATTTTAAAGAGCCACTGACACCTTACAGACATATAGGCAAGTTCATTTACTAAAATGTTGTATCCTGACAACTGTCCAGGGATCCAGCCAAAAATATTGGAAAAGACAAAATAACTCTAAGGATTGAAAAGACAAGAGATTAGCTTCAATTTTGTTTGGAACTATGTAATAGTATCTCTAAAAGAAGCATGCTATGCAATAGTGATGTCAACTACAGGGTGTCTTGACCTAAGTTGTGCAGAGCAATGACTAAATGCTTTTTTACCTACAATTAAAAAAAAAACAACACTGGATGTCAATGCTATTAAAATTGTTGATAGAGTGAACAAACCAGGAACTGAGTCTTGCTTAAGAAAAGACCAAGCTAACGCAAGTACACCAACTAGAATTTTTCCAAAAGAAAACTCTTAAAATTAGCCTATCAACTGTACATCAATGAATCAGACAACAATCCTCGCAAATACTGTCTCAAGTTGCCTTAAAATATTACAGGTAGTACGGTATGTTTCTATAGTGAATTACGTTTACAAGGTGTGTTTAAAAACATTCTCTATGGTAAACTTATGAACATTTTTCCTCTTTTTTCCTTTCCACAAACAAGATTTTAATTGAAAATGTCATACCGTTATGCATACAATATTCCAAATATCAAACTTCCACTGATGTTTATAACTGGTGCCCTAAGTGCTACACAAACTAGATCAGACCATCATCAAATCCAGAGCTCCATATCCATAAGTGTAACTTGATTTTTTTTAGAGAATACTTGAGCTTTGATGCTAGATTCTAGAGGCAATAACTTTTGGCAGAGCTGTATATGGAAGCAAGAAGTAGGTCTTCTGGAAGGCAATGTATGAGGAAGCCTCCTCCCCTCACCATTTTACCACTCTCATTCTGACTCAACACTGTGGTCAGTATGTCATACCACCACGTGGGATTGGTGTCATGGCACATGTCCCATCAGAGCCCTTAGGGTCAAACCCAAGGACTGATCTCTTGGAATAAACTCCTCAGCACCTCCTCAGGCAGTCCTACCTCTGCTTGCAGCTCCACCCACCACAACACATACTGTAGAGGGAACTCTAATGACTCTATAATGGTCTATGACACTTTATTAATCCCCTACATGGCCTGCTTCTGCAAAACCATCACAGAACAGGCAGGAAATCTGGCCTGCTCTCTTTCCTGGTATCATCATACTTCTATAGCAGCAGTAAAGTGCTGCTCCTGCTTCCAAAATAATTCCCCTAATGCAATAAGCACAGGGTGATGACCAGAGTCAGAGCTATGCTCATCCTCACAGTGATGAGCAGAGAGATAAAACAGCACAGTGACAGAATCTGTGCATCCTATCTTATACCCTCTCATGTTGCTTCACAGGATCATTCAAAATGGCTCACACACCTCAGAGTCTGGGATAGTTCCAGCCCATCTCACACACTACAACAAGCAATGCTGCACACATCCAAGTGACCAAGGCCATTTTTTCCCTTGTCTAAAGTAATGGTCATAAGATTTGGCCAAGCTAAATCTTACAGCCTAAATTATGAAACCAGAGCAGGACCTTAGTTCTGTTCTAACACATAGTTTTTCCTCATCTCTCTCTCCTATATCTCTGGAGGATGCTGTTTCAGCAGGAGATATAGAGGGCATTTGATTTCCCAGAGGTGCTGGTCTGAGCAAGGCTTCTCTCCCATTCCCTGCTACAAGGCAGTAAGTTAGGTAGGACTTTTCCTTAGGACTCTGTTGTAGATTTGAAACACAATATCTGGGTCTCTGTGATGCACGTGGTTTGAGGAACAGAATCCCTGCAAGGAGGGGCTTGGTGATGAGATGTAAGATGGGGTAAGTATCTTCTAGCTTTAGCCTCATTCTGCTTTTCCCTTTTGGGAAAGAATTACTCTGCAGCAGCTACCGGTGTCATGAAAGTCACCACAGCCACAACATTCTTTCTCCATTTTCATCTAGAATGTCATTTTGAAGCTTGTGAAAATTGCTCTCGGATACAAGAGAAACATACCTAGAAGTAAGTGTTCATTTACTGCTATGATTCACTGCTGCCTACAGGAAATAGGAGAGACTGTTGTAGCTGAGACATAAGGTTGACAACGTACAGAAATTAACCCATGGTGTCTAAATGGCTACGAAGGACCACGGCTGGTTCTGAGCTCTCCATGAACCCTACAGTTTATCACATACCTTGTGACACTGACATATTTGGGCTCTGTGGACCTCTCCAATTTCTTTCTCTCTACAAGCCAGAAGGTAATCATAACGTAGGTTGGGAGCATGACATTACTGTTTCTCATGCTAAGCAACTGCAAACTGCTCCCAGGAGGATGCCTATTTATTACTGGCTCTGTGCCGTGAAAGACTGACCTAGTGAAGCAATATGGAGCAGCTGATGTTGGCAGTCCTTGTGGCATGGACAATTAGAGGTGCATTTATTGGCAAAATATTTGTGCCCCAAAGGCTACCACATACAGGTGCCCTGCCTTGATAACTCTGTGTGGAGTTTTTATTTGGCTGCCCTTTCAAAACCCCATGTAAGGTTTGCATTTGAATCCATTAAGGATGCAACTGAGTTTTATTTGGAAAAAAAAAAAAAGATCGGCACACACCTCAATTGAAGTTACATTTTAATTATTATGTTTTGACTAATGTCTCCTAACGGTAACATATAAAATATACCTACAATATTAGGTTGTACCAAATGGAAAATATAGTGTATGTCAAGCTAAAATATACCACTTTTGTAGTTTCTCACTGCCCTCAGAAATGAAAAATACAGGGGTATAGATGAAAATCTGTTATCTGAGAGAACTAATTATCTGCCTATTTAACAGAGTCTAACATCTTTGGCACATGAAAAAAATGTAAGCTTGTTTTCAATGAAGATCGTGAAAATGTGGTTATAAGTTATAGAGTGAGATGCATCTGACCAAAATAAAACATAGATATAAAATTTCATATAAATGTCTATGTTGAGACATCTATATTTGGTATCCCAAAATATAGAGGTGGATATCTGATGGAATTAACTGTCTAAACTCCATGTAGTTAGCGAAAAGAAAGTACCAGAGGTATGATCCAGCCTGGCTCTTTCTTCTGTAATGTAGAGCAGACCACTCATGTCCTAGTAGTACCTAAATATCTGCACTGAATGCAAAGGGAAGCCCAAGTGAGCAACTCAGACTAAACATCTGCACAGCAGATCTTTGCAAGACACTTGAAATGATTCCCATATACTCAGAAACTGAAAAGCATCATGCCTCGTTGTAATACTCAGAGGCAGGTGAAATCATTGCAGAACTAGAACCTCTAGATGGTATTATACACCTGTTCCTCTTTCCTCCCCACGTACTGATAGCATCCACCTGTTAATTCATCCAGCTGTCTGTCTCACAAAACTAAAAAGAACAAAAAGACGAAATCAACTTATAACCTCCAAACTCTCTTATTATTCAAAGACTCCAAATGTGAAGGCCCAAACTGCCCCCTTCAATAAACAACAAGTAATTAAAAACATAAAAATACATAATGACTGCCTTACTTCTACTCTTTATTCCTGCTGTGAATGTCAGTTGAATAGTGAATTCAAGCACCTGGGGCTAGGGTGCCTGAAGTCTATATGCCAAACAGAGCACTTGGCACGTAGCTATCATGTGTTAAGTCATGAGGAAAACACTGGGATAGGGAAAAATCCCAAGTATCACTTAGCAACACAGCACTTGGGGCAACAAGGGCTAACCTCTTTCCTAAAATGAATCACTTGCACATCCTCTGCTGAATTTGAAAATAATGGGGAAATGAACTCTGTACCTCCTGATACCTAGGGGAATGCTCAAAGGCTACTAGGTAAATGGCTAATTCCTTCTCCTTCAAGTATACCATAAAAGCAAGAGATGGCTTGCAACTGATTTTTGTGAGTTACCTACAGAGGTATCTATCTCAGAAACACATATTACTTCAGAAGCAGATAGGTACACACAAGACCAATAGCATCAAGCACCATGTAAGACTAATTGGATGGACTCCCAGTGTTCTGGTCTCCACCAGGGAAAAAGCATGATCTAGGTACTGAGTTGCTTGGCCCAGTCTAGATTTGGATGGCATGCTAGAGGCATATAATACAAAAAAATTACGGGGTTTAATAAACTCAGAAGAGCCTTTCAAAGCAGAAATTTTGGACTTACATGACTGACGTGACTTAAATCTGGCTTCAGGTTCCTATATCAAGCAATTCATAGAATCACAGGGGTTGGAAGGGACCTCTAGAGAACACCGAGTCCAACCTCCCTGCCAGAGCAGGATTGCCTAGAGCAGGTTGCACAGGAACATGTCCAGAGGGGTTTTGAAAGTCTCCAGAGAAGGAGCCTCCACAATCTCTCTGGGCAGCCTGTTCCAGTGCTCTGCCACCCTCAAAGTAAAGAAGTTC
>JAVSBS010001208.1:0-28895 GCA_033124195.1 Coracias cyanogaster
GAAAGCAGACAGCTGATAGCTTTGTCATCTTCCCCCTGCCACCCACCATCCAAATAGGATGTTGAAATTACCTCCAGAAATCTGTATTACAAATAATAACCAGCTGTGTGGCAGTTCATGAACTGTTTTACTGCACTTATATTCCTTTAGCTTAGCACAGCAGGAGGTTTTGATCTCTGGTATGTGGTCTCTAGTATCTGTATGATCTGAGACCCTAACAAATCAAGTTGAGAGGGGCCAATAAACAAATGTGTTAATGATATAAAAAAAAAAATTTTAAAAAGTGGCAAAATGTTTAATCGTGCTTGGAATAAGTATGGCAGTATTTTGATGTTACTATGCCCACCCAAAGGCAGAATTAAAGAGCTCAACTCATTACATCAGTAAGAAAATCAGTGCATTACCTTGGCACCTTCAAGTATGTGGGAGTCCTTCTGAAACACGTTCTGAACATCTTGTGCAGTCGAGAACTTAATCCAGCCATAACGTCTGTGAAAGCCTGTATCTTTGTCCTAGTGACCAGTTTTAAAAAAATAAAATCCAATTACTGTAAAACCTATTAAAAACCTTCTATGGATATTCCATTTAAGGATTCAGAAACTACCAGAGAAACTGGCACCCTTACTGTTTCAGAAGCCTTTTTCACACTTGAAAACGTCTCTCATTGACAACGTGTGGGGGCCTAGCAGAGGCTATTCTGCATCCATCTCTCAATTTGAGTCCAGCAATCATAAAAAAGATTTAAAGCTACAGTTGAAGACTGGAATAATGCATAGCCAGTGGGTTCAAACTGCAGCAGTTATCTACTATTAAGCCAGTCACAACAGAACTGAAATTTAAATGGCTTCCTGATTTGAAAATAAGCCTGCTACATACTTTAAAAGCAGCCAGCAAGATAAAGCAGCTGCTCAAGATATCAAGGAAGCAGGCTGCAATTTGAGATGACAAGCACTAACTGCACTGAAAAGAAAAAAAAAGTAATCTTCAAGAATAATTTGCCAGTCAAAGAAGACAGTTGTCAGTAAAAGGAGATAATGCAGAAAAGCCAGGTCTACCACAGTGCCTTTTTCTCAACTCTGATCCCGATCAGAGTTGAGAACAGCTCTGCCACTCTGATCATCACACAGGAGTGGCAGCACTTCCAAACACGGGTGACATGTTCACCCACAAGGTACTGCAGTCGCACTGCCTGGGTTTCACTATCACAGTGATGTCTTCATTAGGGTGTCTTACGCTGCTGGCAGCTGTTTGTACCTCTGGCACTTTTAAGCATTAATGAACAGTCCTAGAGTAATGACTGAATCAGTGATAGAGGCAGGTTTAAGTAAGCTGCCAGCCCCTGCAATGAGGCAACACATTCTGTCCTGGGCCTGAGGAACAAAGCGTGGCAGGCAGACACCTAAGCTTCAGTGCTCAGAAATAACCAGACTGTTTCAAACTGCCTCCAAACTAGTCCTCAGCTGATAGTGAGCCCATGAGCTCTCTGACTTTCACTACACACTGAGTTGAACAGACCATTACTTCACGCAGAGAAACACAAGCAGGCAAAACCTCTACTCCTTCAGCAATAGCCTGCAACTTATCCACAACACAGCTGGAAAGGAATGCTTTTTTTGACTGCTCATGTCTTAAGAAACTGCACTAGATAGTACTATCCCTGACCTACAGGCTTAGGAGATAAATAACCTCAACAGCAGATGCATGAACAGCTAAAGCTTGGGAGCATTCTGAAGAGGCCGCACACGGTTTTTCTGTCAGTCCCCACACTCGGGATGGACTATGAACCCACAGCAGGAAAAGGTTGTAGGTTCAGAGCCAAACTTTCAGATTTTTAAGGCCAGTGAGATCTGGCGCATAAACACCTTATTCTTTGTCAGAAGAAAGATAACGTAATGATAGAGAAGCTCAAAGCAGTTTTAGGCAAATTATTCAGAAATGGCAGCACCGATGTGCTTTCTAAAGCTCTTCAAAGCCAACAGAAACCACCAAGCTTCAATGGGGCCTACAGCTTGCAGGCAATGGCGGCACCCACTGGGAAAAGTGAGCACCGAAAATCTGACTTAGCGTACAAGAAGAGGCTTCCAGAAAACAGCTCCGAAGGAGATGGGAAGCTGGCTTCAGGGCAGGACCCAAGCAGCAGCACCAACCCCGCTGGGGCCCGGCGCGTAGCAGCCGGCGGCTCTGCACCGTTTTACCGAGAAGGATGAGCGGGTACTCACAAATGGCAGCTGGCACCTCTGTACCGACCCGAACTGAGAGAAGTACTCCTTCAGCTCCTCTGTGGGGGAAACGCACACTTGGTTACACGGGCCCGGCGACCCCGCGCAGCCGCAGCCGCCCTGGCCCGACCTCCACGGCCTGTGCCGGCAGACGCGGCGGGGCCACCTCCTCCCGCGCCAGCCCTAGCGCCAGTGAGGGACGAAGGGGCGGCGCGAACTCACTGCTCGACACCGTCCAGGGAACCTCAGCCACGAAGATGTCGAAGAGCCTCCTGGAACGACGCTCCAGGGCCCGCACCGCGCTAGCCACCACCATCTTGGGAACTGCAGCGGGAAGGGAAAGGAAGCGGGCGGCCGTGGCCCCGCCCCGGCAGTGCGCCTCCGCCGCCGCGGCCTGCCCAAAATGGCGGCGGCCTTGACCCGGGAGGGTGGGGAGGATGCGTTCCGCCGGCTTTTTCGCTTTTACCGGCAGCGCGACGCGTCGGACTTGCGGGGTGTGGTGGATTTCTCCGTGCCGGGGGGCCAGGTAATGCCGGGCTGCTCCGGCCTTCGCCCCGCCGTGAGGGGCTGGGCGGCGCGCTCCCAGCTCGTCGCGGTGTTTGGGTGTGGGGCTGCCGCTGCCTGCTCTCTCCCCCCACTGCTGCTCGTTGTACTCGGCGCCAGGTCTCTTACTGCGCTCTCGTTACTGGCTAGAAGACGCTGTCTTCTAGCCCCGAGCCTCCTGCGGGTGGCTGTGGCGTTTGAAAGCCAGCTGTGTGGCGAGGGACGGGCAGCTGAGGAAGCTGTGCCGCTCCGAGGGCCCAGCGCCCCTCTGCCCGCGGGGCCCAGGAGCAGGCTTCTCCGCCACCCCCTTGGGCTGGCTGGCCGGCAGGTTCGGGACCTTGCCTGAGGGCACAAGGTGCCGTCCCAGCTGCCCCTGGCCAGCACGCTGCCTGTTCGCAGGGTTATCAACTTTTGTTTGTGTTTATTTATTCCCATAATGTTTGTTTCTCAGCCCTGCAGTAAGGGATCTTCAGAGCCTCTAACAGAACCACATTTTGCTTAAGGGAAGCAAAGGAACGTGTGAATGGAAAAAAGCACGTTTCACTGTTGGAGCTGATGCTGTTTCCTGGGCCTGCTGGTCCTTGTCTTTGCCCTGAAATGCCTGAGCTGCCTAAGCTGGAGGGGGAGCCAGCATCAGTTTCTCCCCCGTGTGGTACATGTCCGGGGTTCTTGCTCTCCTCCCCTTGGTAAAGTTTCTTCTCCTTTTGTGTAATAAACATTTGCCTTAGTATCAGGGCAAGCCCAGCCATGGCAGTGGATATGGGGCACACAGGAGCACATCTGAAAGTAGTAGCCGTCATGGTTAGTAGTTTGCCATGTGGAGAAGTGATCCCTTAAACTCATCCTCCTATTTTGTCACCTCACGAAAGGATAACGGATATCAGCTGAAGTATTGTTAACTGGGGATTTTGTATATATATGCCTGTATGAAAAAAGAGAGTAGGGAATATAGTTAGAATGAAACTTTGCCCAGTTTTTCATAGTTCAAATGCTTAGCCCTTTCTTTGTACTGTTCTATTAGAATATATATTTTTCTGTCTTTTCAGATAGTAATTTTGTTATTGGGACACAAAACCTGACCTATATGAAATAATTCAATGCATTAAACGGCATTAGCATTCAACAAGGGAGTTGTTAACATTTCAGCCTTCCTTGAGCTTGCAGCAATCCTTTATCACACAAAGGATTCCAGCATTACAGCCCTTCTGGGAGATTTGAAGTACTCGAAAGCGTCAGAGGCACCTGTCCCTTCTCCCTGTCATTCTTTTTGTACCTGTTACCTTCTAAGATCAGTTGATAAGTTACTTGTGAAAGCATTTTTTATTCCTCTTTCCCCCAGGTTCAAAACATCTGGCTTTTCTCTTTAAGAGCTACAGGCCAGGCAGATTGGTTCTTCTCTCAGAAAACTGCTCCAAGTGATTGAGGTCTTCAGTGAAGCGTCACATACCTCCGCTGCCCTGCCACCGGGCTTATTTACTGATTCAGCACATGCAATTCTTCAGCATAGAAACAGCTCCTGTTCTCCAGAAGCCCTGGCAGCAGCCAGTGTGTCAGCAGTTTGAAAAGGTAGAGAGGTGGCAGAGTCTTAGTCCAAGGAAGAGCCTTCCTGCAGGCGGGTCTCTGAACCAAGTTTTTTAATGCTGGCAGTTGCAGAGTTGCTTTTGGCAGAGAGCTAAAAAATTGGTAAAGCTGAGCACGTCGCCAGGAGCTGCTGCCCTGCACTAGTTTAGCATTTTGAAAATTCTATATACATGATTTAGACCTGTTGCTCAGAATATGTTAACCAGAGCTGTGAGCCTGCGGAGAGAGATAGACACATTCACCACTGCAGAGTCTGTGTGCAAAGGCCTTGATTCCAGATACACTTTAAATTGTCTAAGGTCTTGCCTGGCTCTGCCTGCTTATGCCCCCCGTGACTGTCCAGCTCTTTCTTCACACAAGCCTGTACTTCAGCACAGCCAGAGCAAAACCAACCTGCCTCGCTAAGATGATTCCCAGTCCAAAGGGAAGAAGGGAGTGGGAACACAGGGGATGAGTTTGGGTTTTTTTCAGCAAATGTTGGCTTATTGCAGTTTAATTACATATGTCGTTGCAACCCAAGAGAGCATGTCAAGAAAATACATCTTGCTAAGCCTTGAGCTGTTGACCCTGCTATTGGGAACACGTGTGGCAACGTGGCATTCAGACTTTGCAGGGTTTCTGCTGTCCGCATCAGACAACTTCAGCCTCTTCATCACTGTGCTGCTTCTCCTTCTGTAAGATACAGATGACAATAGTCATCTGCCCTATGGGATCATGAGCAACTTGTATTTGGAACATTCTTTGAAGGTATGAAGTGTTATGGGTACTAAATATTGCTCTCTAATGGAGATCAGTATTTATGTATGACAATGCTGAGGCTGTACTATACAAATGGACAGAGTGCTGAATTTTTTTCTCATTGGTATAAATCGTTTGGATTTTTTTTTTTTAATGAATGGAGAACATCTCTCCTGATCTCTAATTACTGTAAAAATCATAGGTACCTTTTGGCTCATGTGTTAGGTACATACTAGCTCTGTTAGCAGCCATGCCCTGTTCTGGTCACAGCTGCTTAGTTCCATGGTACAGTTGGCATTTGCACAAGACTTACCTTGGAATATGGTAGCACTTTTTCTTATAGGTGCTATTTCTGGATGAGTTTTGCATTTCTTCCCCGCTCCATCCCCCCTGACACGTGCACCCCTGCCCCTGCCCTCCCCTTTTTTTTTTTTTTTTTTTTTAACCAGATCCATTTTCTCATGCCAGGTGTTCAGATCACAGCTCAGTATCTCTTCAGTCAGTGATCAAGATGCCTACAGAGCAGGATTACGGCCAGTTAGCCAGTGGAAAGCCTATGGCCTCACTGGGTATCCAGGTAGGTACTTCTAATTTCAAGAAAAATTAAACACAACCTTGTTGCTTTTGATTCAGGCATCTTCCATTTTATCCTCCTTGCTCTGCCTGAAAAATATTTTTTGGTTTGCCTGTTTGCAGTATAATGCTATTTTAAGTGCAAGAGGAGCAAAAGAGTCAGCTGAAGGGTGGGATATGACAATATATCTGGTGAGAACAGAAGGGCTAGTTGTTTCACACATCTCTGATCAACCAGACCAGCCCTCATGAGAATGGATTCCTATTGCCTTTCATAGAGATTTTGTATTTCTGTAGCATCTGTTTTTTCTCATCATATTTCATGAAAATTAGGTAATTGACTGAAATACAGTAATTTTAGGGCTGAGGTGTGGCATCTACTTGCTGTTGTAGAACACTGAGTACTTGAAGTGAGCATGAACTTCTTGTCCTATTCAAGGTACAGAGTCATTTCATTAGGCAGGTTATTTCAAACCCTGAAATGGATCTTAGATTTGAGGGTCAGCTGGCAGAATCACAGGAAGATGTTAAGTTGGAAGGGACCTCCAGAGGTCTAGTCCAGCTCCCTGCTTAAAGCAGGGTCAAGTTGAAAGTTAGATCAGGTTGCTTATTTATAGGGGTGGGGTTTGGAAATCTCCAAGGATAGAGATTGTGCAGCCTCTTCTGGGCACCAGTTCCAGTGTTTGGCCATTCTTGTGATTTTTTTTTTTAGATTTTTTTTTTTTTCACCTTGTAGCTAATAAAAATTTGCCTCGCTGTAATTTGCGACTGTGGGCTCTCATCATCTTGCTGTGCACCTCCAAGAAAATGTGGCTCCGCCTTCTCTACCCCGCCCCTTTAGGCAGCTTTTACAAGTCCAGGCCAATGTGTAACCAGCCTCTGTTGCCACAAGGGTGCGCTACTGACTCGTGCTCACCTTGTCCTGCAGGACACCCTGGTCCTTTGATTTACAGCTGCACCCTGGTCCTCGAGCTGCGCTGTTGCATCGGGTTATTCTGCTCTAGGTGCTCTAGAACTTCCTGAGGCTCTTTGTTGACCCGTTCCTTCCATTTGTCAAGGTTCCTTTCAGCTGCAGCAGCAGTCGTCTCCAGCATACCCACTGCTGCCCTAATTTAGTACTATCTGTAAGTGTGATGAGGATGAACATCCCATTGGCCAGGTTGTTGATGGTAGATGTAGTTATCAGTCTTGGTCCCAGTATCAACCTGAGGAACGCAGCTCGTAACAGCCACTGGTTAGACTTTGAACGATCAAATCACTGCTCTTTAAGCCTGGGGCCCAACCAGCTTTTGCCACCCTTTTAGGTTACCCATAAAATGCATGACCCTACAGTTTGGCTCCAATGATGCTGCAGGAAATGGACTGGAAATCTTGGCTGAAGCCAAGGTCAACAGCCTCCTCTGCTCTCCCCTTGTCTGGGCATCTCACTGTAGCCAGCAGCAAGGCTGGTTAGACAAAATTTGCCTTCCATAAATCCGTTCTGGCTGTTCCCAGCCACCTTGTGCCTGGAAATGGCTGCCATGAAAGTTTGTTCCATAATCTTAGCAGGGGTTTTGGTAAAGCTGATGGGTTTGTAGTTCCCCAGATTGTCCTCATTTCAGGGTTGTTGGGTTTTTTTTTTTTTATTTTATTTTTTCCCATCATGGTTTTTTTGGTTGCAGTCGGGGCCTGTGTGGGTTGCTATGAAGCCAGCCTACCATTTCTGAAATGGAGGCAGCCACACTAGGCTTCTAGCATGGTTAATACACAGGGAGTTGAATAACTTCAGGAGAAAGGCTTCCACCTCTTCTTGCCTCTGTCATTTTTTTTTTTTCCACTTACCTGTCATATTATAGCTGCCCTTGCTTGGTCTCACTTGTCGTTTTATGTCTGTCTAAACATCTTTCCTAGCAATTACGTTGGGGGTGGGAATCACAAACGTTCCACTTCACTGAATTTTTTTTGTGCTTTCACAAAACCTTTTGCTAAAATTAAATGTAAGTACATTAACAAATTCTCAGTCCTGTTTAGAATCAAGTTATGTGTGGACTAAGAATAATATTTTATCAGCTCCCTTTATCTGAACATCGTAAAGCACTATAAGATATTTAACCAACTGCCCAAATAGCCCTCTAAAATAAGTTAGATTTTGTTAGTTTGTCTATGGGCATATGGAAGGGAAGTCACTTGGTTTTTCCCCACAGTGAGCAATGAAATAGACTAATGAAGCTGGATAAATTTCTGTTGCAGTGTCCTGAGTTCTGTGAGATGGGGGGTGATGATGTCTTTGAGTCTTCGTAACTGACACAAATTGGTTTTATGAGGGGTTTTTCATGTTGCTAGACATCTGCATGTCTTATCCTTCCTTTGACCGAGGCTGGAGACCACTTTTGGTAGCTATAAATTAATTCCTAGTGTGCCGCAAGATTTTGCTGCAGTAAGAGAATTGGATCTTCTTCCTTTAGATTCCTAAAGGCAGCGGATTCCTTTAGTATACAGAATTCATCTTTTGGCCTCTTTCAAGGTCAAGGGGTTCAATTGTGTTGCCTTCAAAGCTTGCCTGTGGTGTCCTTTATTCAGCTCAGAAAGATTGCTACAGAAATAGATTTCTTACTCTTCTCCCTCCCAAGTCTGGAAAGTCAGTGATTTCTAGCACTGTTGGCCCTCCCAGGAACTAGTAGTCTTGAATGTTAGAAATTCCTGCAACTGTTGGAAATTCAGGGTTTTCTGCCTTCCTTGACACCAGAAGCATAGCACTAACCCACTTTTTAGGTTTTTTTTTTTTGTTTTGTAAATCTAGACTAATCTGGTTTCTTAGGAGTAAGCAATGAAAGTTTTGGAGACACATGAGTGTATTCTAAGCTGCTGAGAAAATAATCATAAAATTTGAATTCTTATTCTCAGTTCTGTGTGTAACCAGCCCTCCAGGCTTCAATTTGGTAATTAATACCTGGAGATAATACATGCATAGTAGAGCATAATTTCAAGGATGTGGTAAAATCTCTTTGAGAAGCCCACATCAAAAGCTGTGGACGGGAAGGGCAGTATTGTTATTATGGTCTATGCAGAGGCCACCAGAGTAAATTTAATGCTTCTGGCAAAGAAAGTTCTTGTAATTAAACCTATCAGAAGGCTGCTATAGTGTGAAGGTTCAGGGAATGGAGTGAAATGAATGACAGTATACTATTAATATGCTGAAGGCTCTTTTTCTAACCAGTTAATTTAATCTTGTGAGATCTGTGAGATGCTGGCAGGAAGCTTTTTCTGTGCTTTTATTACCACCTTCATAAAGCCACAAGGCAAGTTTGTATCTTACTGAGACCTCCTAGTCTTGTGCCTTCTTTTTTTCATCTCTTGTTGTCTCTGTTTAACTTGGTATGACTGAGAAGTTCAAAAAGACACAGTAGGGCAAAACCTTGAAACCTCCTTTTCCTTTTCTCCTCCTGTACCCTTAACCCGTCTCTGTATGTGAATTTTGCGTTGGTGGGTCTTGCTGAATTGACAGTGTTTGAGAGAGTGCCTTGATTCTCAGAGCAGGTACAATACAGATTAATAGCATCTTCCAGTCAGACATTCATCAATACCATCAACCCTGGCCTGGAAGGAAACATCTCTGGGCTGCTGGGGAGAAAATTCCAGTGAAGAATCTTGTTAGCACTCCTGGTGATGGCAGATCTTACGTCAAGGAGTCCTGTCTGTTAAGATGTCGTCCAAATCAATCCATTACATCTCTGCTCACCCTCTTATTTGAGCTGCTGCTTGAAGTCTGTGTGAGGTGCCTGGCTAAGTGAGTGTGCAGACTAGCTACGTGGGTTTTTTTATTTGTTAATTAACAATCACTGCAATGTGCTTGCAGTCAGCAAGAAGCAGTTTGGGATATAAGCTGACTTTCATCCCATTTGATGAGAATTACCAGACCAGAATGCAAAGATTGATACTGCCAGACTTACCCAGAAATAAGCATGAAGCAAAGGAGAGGACAGTTGGGCTGCTCTCTGCAGTTCGTGACACGGAAGTAGCAATAAGAAGACAGTATGAGTTCAGAGGCATCAACAAGGTTAGCTTGAATTCTAGGAAAACTAGGCCAGAATTACCTCAGTTTTGCAGGGTTCAAGAGAAGAATCTTGCTGAATCATTTAAATATCAAATTTACTCCAAAGCTGTTTGCTTTCCAAGTTCTTATTCCTTTATCCACCTGTAATCAACATGCCTTACACAGGTATGTCTTTTATTGACATTTTTTACTTGGACCGTGTTGGCTGCCCTCCTTGCCTTCTACCTTATCGCCACCATTTTTCTAGTGAAAAAAATGAATAGGTTTTAACTTAACTATACAGAACTGTTAACAGATTTCATCCACTTACATGCAAAGTCAGTGTTTGTATGTCTGAGGTGGTTTTTTTTTTCAGTGCCTCCAACCCCTGTCCTTGCTCTGGTTTTAGAAAAAACAGGGACATGCCTAATCATATTTTCTCCGTGCCCTTTTTCTCTGTGATCAGGGTTTATTTTCATACCAAACCCTTTCCTTCCGGGCTGCCAACGTCACTGGGTGAAACAGTGTCTCAAGCTATACCCTCAGAAACCCAATGTCTGCAACCTGGACCTGCACATGGCTCCCGAGAAGACCATCGACCTGTGGGGACAGAGCAAGGAGCAGCTGAGGTGAGTCCACAATAACCTTTAGTGGTCAAAACTATCAGAGCCAGAAGGTCTCAGCTCTGAGAAGGTCTAAGAAAAATGAACAGGAAAGGAAGGCTGAAAAAGATTGTGTACAGGCTGGCAGTACACAGATGGTGTCAGCCATGCCAATTTAAAGATGTATTTTTCATGGCTTGATGTGCATCCTTGCTAATCCTCTGCTTTCACACTCATAGTGGGATTTTCTAGTGGTAATTTATTCCAAAGCCAGCCATCAAGTGTAAAGTAGTGACTGACCCTGGCTGGTATCATGGTGCTTGGATGCTTGCTAAGCTCAGCTACGAGTGGAACCCTGAGGTCCCTCTAGGCCTCAGTTTTCCTGAGGCAAAAGGGATCCTTTCCAAACACCCCACTCATGCTAGCTCTTCTTCCCAGTCAGCTGTCAAACTCAGTGTACTCTAATTGAAAGGCTGTTATCTGCACATGTTTGAACTTCTCAAGTTGGCTAGTTTCTGTGGGTCTGTTTTCCAAAGTATTTATTTGTTTTAGTTTTTTGTTTGTTTGTTTTTTAATTCAATCTGAGATGGTCACTAAATGTACCATTTTTAAGGCAATCCTGTTTACTCTGAAAGATTCCCACAGGTTCAGAGTTCTGTGGCTGACGCAGTTGCCTTTCCTCTGCCTGATTTGGAAGTTAATGGAGAATTTATCCCAAGTTTTGAAGTCAAGTAGAAAGGTTTAAAGTCTGAGTTTGAAAAGCTTTTTTTTTTTTTTTTTTCTTAGAGTCACCTATAAAAATAAATCCAAGGTAGATGGTGTTTACAGTACACAGTCTTTTAGTTATTTGGGTATTTATCATTACCTCATTTTGTCTTAACGATTGTTTCATGTAACGGTGTGACCAGATAGTGGGACCTTATATCAACTCTCATCTTCCACCTCCGTCTCTTAGTAAAATTGGCACACTGGGATTTTTCTTCAAAAATGCTCTTAACCTCTCCAAGACACGAAATAGCAAAAGCAAGATTTGGACTTGTAAATATTTGCACCTAGGAGAGAAGTTTTGCCCCCACTTGTGTTTTCCTGGCTCAGTCAGAATTAGTTACAGCAATTCAGGTGCCTTTTTTTGTATTCCATCACAGATGAAAATTTGTTCTTTGAAAGTATTGTGCCCTACAGCTGAAAAAAGTGGGGAACTGTTCTAGCTTGGCAGGTGTTTCCCAGCAGCACCTCCTGCACACACAGAATGATCAGAGTAGAGGTTAATTTGCAGCTGAATCCTGTTCAGTTGAAAGCAGCGTTTGGAAGAATGATGCCTGGCAGAAACACTGGCAGTTTTATTAAACACTTGCCCAAGTCATCAAGTGAGCAAACCGCTGTATTTGTGCTTTTACTGAGGGAACAGTGGATCAAACTAGCCAACTTCTCTAGTATCTGTAGTGAGAGCCTTTTAAGGAGGGGAAAAACAGAGTGCTTAACTAAAAAGAGATTTACTTCCAAGATTTGACACAATTTTAATTATTTTTTTTTTTAAAGCCATCAGGAATAAACGCATAAATGTGCTTGTGTCATGGCTTAGCTGCTCTTTTCAGGATGCAGGAATTGCAAAGCAGGACAGTCCTTACAGTTCCTAGAAATGTATACTATGCTCTCTTCACAAAGTGGAGTTTGGGTATTTTCTTTAGTGCTGCAGACAATGAAGAGCATAAAAGGGTATAGAGCATCCCTACAAGGGATATATATATTCTTGTGTATAAGGAAGAGGCTGGGGGCATTTTACAGATGCAATAATTTACCAGTGAATAAAGGAAAAAGGGGGCTTCAAACCCAAATCCCCCAGCTGTTCAATCTAAGTTATACCAGAATTTATCTGTGCTTTCTTGTAGGAGCATCTGTTGCTATAGCTCTAGGAACTCATTGTTTCCAGATACGTAACACTCAGACTTTCCTTAGCAATCACATGTGAAATCACACGCAAAATACTAAGTTCTGGGGATAAGGACCTACTGAACATCTTAGGGTTCCTGCTGTTGTGCAGATGCTCCAAGCACTATAGTGAAAGAAGGGCACTTTCAAAAGGCACATGCTAAAAATGTTTAGCTATGAACATTAACTTTGTTGATTGCAAGAGGAAGAGGAAGGATCTGTGGGCTCTCCCTTTTCTAAATGCTGTGTTACGTGCTTGTAGGCTCCATCAGTTGTTCCAGGCAGCACGTATTTGCCAGTTACTGTGGTGTTGCATTATGGTAATGGCAGTTGCAATTGCCCTGTGACAAAGATGGGAGCTGGAGAGATTACTTTCAATAATCAGTGAGCCATGAGAAATTACTAAAGGTAAAGAAACTGTCCTTTTACTCCTGTTCCTGGTTTAGCTTAGGAGCTATCAGTGCGGTACAAGTGAAGGGCAGGAGCAAGCTGTGTATCCAGGTAGAAATGCACATTAAATGCAGATTCTTGACGGAGACTTGACCATGGTAGCACAAGTATGAATCCTATTTTGTAAGAGAGCTTGTCTTACGGAACTAATGAGGCTATCAATGAGAGCCAGCCATCTGGTGCTACTGTTTATTGTGATGTTCCGAGTACATTTCCCTTTTCCTTCTTTCTGTGCCATAACACATGACTTAGTTTGAGAAAAGAAGCTGGTATTTCTGGAATAAGCAGACTAGAAGATCGATGTGTACCTTCCTTTTTGTATTTGTCACTAGCCTGTTTCTATCTGATCTCCTATAGTGATACTATAAGACCTCTCTGTAGTAAAAGCCCATCTTTGAAGTCTCCTTCTGCCTTCACTACCATCAAGAACGGTAAACTGGCGTGTGGCTTCAGACCACTGAGTCCCTCTGCGTTAGAGCTGTCACTTGAGACGAGCAGTGTTTTGTCCCTCATAGCAGTCTGGACAGGAGACACCTGCCATCTAGACTTCTTGATGTTACAAGAAGTTTGTGGTCATAGCTAGAGCAGTCTTTCTTCTTACCGAACATTGAGTCAGTCCATCCTAAGGACTTCTTGTAAAAGTACCAAGTAGTAGGACTAACACTTTGCAGTTTTACATAGCTTCATACACTTTGCTGTCAGGCAAAGCATTTTCTTATCTTGTCACTTTCCATTAAGCGCATAGAATATTTTTTCCTTGTGTTTGCAGCTTTTAGATCTTCACAGACTCTGTTCTTTCACTTTCAGGTGCTCAAATAGTACATGCTGAATTCTGACTTGTAAACCTGCACCAGTTCATTGTGTTGTCTCCATCCAATAGCCCGTAATGTACCATGTTGAAAATACAAGCTTTCAAACTGACAGCTGTTGGCAGTAGGGCCTACAGCTTGCACAAATGGCATGAACTGAAGTTTCAGGGCCTTTGAAGGAAAAAAATAATGGCACAGAAAATAAAAGTTTAGCATTGACAGTTTTAATAGGCTGTCCTAGGGATGAGTGAATCTCATTGTTGTATGCTGCACTACCAGAAAACCACTCAAAGTAACACATACCCCATTTCTTTTCATTTTGTGTTTGCAGAAGGAAAGGTTCCAGTAAACGGCAGCCCAGAAGCTTATTGGAGAAGCTGCGCTGGGTGACCCTTGGTTACCATTATAATTGGGATACTAAGGTAGTGAAATTAAATTATTCTCCATTTTTCTTAGCTGTAAGCACTCGGAATGGCAGACAGAGTAGAGTAACATGGAATAATAAAATTATGATGTTAAAAGTCTTGAGGAAAGCTGTAACAAACCATGTTTGTAAGAACATTCTAATCTGTATTTGTTCCCTGTGAAGGATTTAAAGCGGAAGTCCATTGCTGTGTCCTTTCCTTTGAAAGGTAACATGGCAGTATATGCTTAGCCCTAGACCTGTGACTCGATTTCGGGGCAAGTGAGCATTTTTATACGACCAAAAGGGATGGTCACAAAAGCATAATTACCTCCTTAAGGTCAGAATGGCCTTGAGTGAAGACAGCTACTTCTGAGAAACTGCTCCTCTTTGGAGGGGTGAGTGAGAGCAGGAAGAGACAGATGATGATGTGACTTTGAACGTACAAGTCTAAACCAGTATAGTGCAGTCTCACCAACTAACAGCTATTTTGGGGCCCCTGGCCAAAATAAACTTTTGCATAAAACTGAATCAGACGCTGAGAAAGGATGGCAAAGTGAACATGCAGTCTTATCAGTATATTGCAGATATTTAACTATATCTGCTTGCAGCCTTATATTTACCAGGTCAGCCCACTATTGGGTGGCCTTAATAAAAACTTGGTTATTCCCATCCAGTCCTCTCGGAAACACTTATGGAAGAGAGGATTCCTATTTGTCTTATTCTTCAAAGAAGGAACAAAGATGCTTATTTCAGTACTCTGCTGATAAGATACTGAGCTGTCTTTCCATTGGCAGCTTTAGGTGGTGACCAAGTAGATCCTTGGGATTTTGGTACTAACCTTAGGTACTAATCTTTCCAACTTCAAGTTTGCCATCTAGATATAATTATTAACTCCACGCTTAATTGAATCCCTGTCAGTTTCAGCATGGAACTAGAATTAAATGGTAAGAAGTAAATTTGCTGTGGTTCTGCCTATGTTGCAGTCATTTTCCAATAAAATATCATGTCCTTCCCCATGACTATCAGCCAAACTTCTGAGTTCTTATTAAATGTTTATTTCCAATTGTATTTGCTGCTCTGATGTTCTGGGTGTGGTTTGTTTTGTTTGTGTTTGTTTTTTCCACTCTCCTTCCTCCAGAAGTACTCAGCAAATCACCACACTCCTTTCCCCTCAGACCTTGCATTCCTGTCAGAACAAGTGGCCACAGCCTGTGGGTTCCAGGGTTTCCAAGCCCAAGCAGGGATCTTGAACTACTATCATTTTGACTCTTCACTGGGAATTCATGTGGATGAGTCTGAACTAGACCATTCTCGGCCCCTTTTATCATTCAGGTGAGTCAAGAAAAGCACATGAGGCTTGGTGGCTTTTTTCTATGGTAGCACATGGTTATAGGAAGTTGATGTGGTGTAGTTCTCTAACTGCGTGTATAATCTTTACTCTCTGAAGGTTTGAATAGTAGGAAGCTGTAGATCAAGGCCATAGGTTTTTGTCTGAAGACTGCTTGAATAGCATGGATGTGGTGGCTGGAGTGGAAGAGCTCTTTGCAGAGAGCACAGTTGTGTTCTACAGCAGCAGAGTGGCCATTGGGTACTAGCAGGCAAAGATTAAGTACCTGGCAGGGCAACTGGCCATACTGTGCCTGCCTGTGCCTCTTAGTCTGTTTTCATGTTACCATTGTGAAGTTGTTACTAGGAGTCCATTTGGTTTTCTTGTTTGGGATTTTTTTTTAAGGCATTTAGCTGCTTTTTAATATTTTCTTAGTGTACATCTAATTGTTCTCTAACCATAAATTTGTTTACTCTTCTCTCTCCATCCTCATACCATTTCTAGTTTTGGGCAATCCTCAATATTTTTGCTTGGCGGCCTGAAGCGGGAGGAGGCCCCAACAGCAATGTTCACACACAGTGGAGATATCATGGTGATGTCTGGCTTCAGCCGTCTGCTGTACCACGCTGTCCCCCGTGTCCTCCCCAACCCTGAAGGGACAGCTTTGCCTTCGTGCCTGGACCAAGCACTTTCTTCAGACCTGCCTGTCGGTTCAGTCATTGAGCACAGCTCTGATGAGGATTGGCAGGTCTGTGCCAAGTACTTGCAGTCTTCCCGCATTAATGTGACTATTCGGCAGGTGTTGGCTGAGGGTCAGAAATTTCCAGAGGAATCTGGGACAAACAGAAAGGGCCAAGCATCCTTTGGAGACAGTCAGCATCAGGACTACAGCAAAGCCAAGAGACATAAACCAAGTACAGATAGCTGAGACCAGGAGGTCACGCTGACGTGGACTGGACAGGCAACCTCCATATGGAATTGGGAACTAATGTAATCATACTAGAAGCCACTGGTCTGTATTGGGATTAATAAACTTTTGCAGAATAAATGTAGTTCTTGCTGTAAGAAAGGTTGGGAGAGAAAAAAATTAAAAGGAAAAGGATGAGTTCCGGTCACGGACTTTGGAGATGAACTCTAGTGCCATTTTGTTGCCGATGTTTATGTACTCAGTTCCCTTACAAATCTCTGACATAAAGGTATTTTAAAGCTTGGTTCAGTGATGCTCATAAAGTATTTAGAAATAATTGGGTAGAAAGTGTGAGCAAGATACATAATGGCCATGTTTTAAAGAATCCTACTGGGCTTGTAAAGCTCAGCTGAAGTGCAGTAACAAGTATGAATGAGAATAGGCTACTATGGGTGTGAGATCTACCTGCATCATTTCCAAGAGAATTACCTCTACAGCAAAAATTGGTTCAGTGGTCAGAAACTAGCAGCTCCCTTGAGCAACACCTGCTGTAAGTGTGCTGTAGTCCTGTGCTCTCCTTTTGCATGCCTGCACCCCCTCAGCTGCAGCAGAAGCTGCTCTTATGCACTTTTTTTGCATACCTCGCATTTTAGAGAGAAACAATTGGGGGTGATATCTAGTCAGAATATCTAGTAGCTCCCAGCTGGGTCTCCTTCCACTAGTAAGTATGTGACTGAGCCCTACAGCCCCGTTCTTTCAAAACTGCCCTCTCCTAAGTGCCTGCAGATTGTGGTCCTCCAGACACAAGCCAGCATCTTTAAGGAACAGAATGACTTGCAAGTAGAAGCAAGGAAGTTGTAAATTAAGTACCTAAAAAATTAATCAGTGACTATCTCTGTCAGCCAAAGATAAATACATTGAAACAAAGAAAAGCACTAGCTTTTGTGCCAGTTGTCTTTAAGACTCAGACTTTCTATCTGCTTTTTAATGCAGTTTTAATTGTTGGAGTGGAGTGCACTATCCCTGGGGTATTTTGTTGCACTTTCCCAGTGAATAAACTTACTTGGTTTTTAAATTAAAGATCTGTATCAGTTCTGGGCTGGCTTTTTTCTTTTCTTTTCCCCCCTGTTAGTTATTTCAGTGCATTGTTAATGCTGCTGCATTCCTTGTGCTGTTCCCTCCAGGCTTCTTTTGGACCTACTGCCTCTGCCATCTGCCAGCTCTGCTGGAGGAGCCCTGCATATGTCTGCAAGGCTGCTTTGCTTATGGGCAGTTCTGGGTTGGGTTGGCAGTTTCAGAGAGGTGTTGCCTGCAGTATGCAAGTCCAATTTAATATGTATGTGGAAGCTTTTCCTCATGGGCAAAGTATGTCTAGTCTGCTTATTTCATAGCAGGTGAATGTGTGTACGTTTTCAATTAATTCCTTATACAATACTGCAAAGAGCTCTGGTAATTTAATGTCTGAAATAATCAGATATGGGGTTTAATATTCCATGCCAGTAACGTGTCCTTGTTGTATCCTAGGCCTGGTGTATTTACAGCTGAGCCCTGGGAGAGTGAATGCCCTTAGGCAGAGAGGTTACAGCATGACCAGAAAGGAAAGTTGACTAAGTCTCAGAAAACAGCAAAGGTCCCTTAGCGGCACCTGTGGTGAGGAAGGGGAGAGGAATATTTGTTTTCATGACAGTGAGAAAGCAGACTCTTCTTCACTCTTGAGAAGGAAGCAAAGATCTGCCAACACTTTCAGCACCGAAGACAAGAGAAGATGGAGTCATGGAACCAGATGGTCGTGGACTGGAGCTGGTTTCTTTATGTCGCAGGCTGAGGTTAAAGTCCATGGTTCTCATTTCTTACATCTTTAGTTCCCTGCAAATATATAACAAATGACGAGTAATCGTTTATTCCAGGATTCAATTATTCCTGTGATTCAAGGACAAAAAATCATACTGTTTATCCGCTGCAGTTTGAAATGGTAGTAAATGCTGCAAACTACTGATAGCAATTCAGGGCAAGTACCAGTTCAGTTGAGAGCCGTGTGGAGGATCCAGGCCATTGAAGCCTTATGTTTAGACGTGATGGAGTTGAGATATTGCTGAGTTACTGACTTGCACTCAAGCTTTTTTATCTAATGTCATTGTAAGTGAGAGGCAGCCCTGATCTAATTCTGTATCAGACACCCAGAAATGAAAAGTCCATGACCCAGAAATGGGCATATGGGAAATGACTCAGGAAGACAAAAAAAAAGTCATCTGTGTACAAAGAGAAACAACTATAAGTAGGGAGAATTTCCTGAAATGCCAGCCTGGCAGGAGCATTGATTCTGTAACCACAGAAGAGTGGAGCACAAATGAGCAAACCACAGGACTTTCGTGGGCTCGGCAAACTGAGTTTCCAGAACATTAGTTCAAAGAGGCAGCAGGAGCCCTGGGAAGAGTAGGGCTGCATCCAGTGATACATTCTGCTAATTTTTCTTCTAGGAGAAAATGATTGAGAACCATTGACCTACTCTGCACAGCTCTCAGGCTGCAACACTGCACTTCATTTGATTAGGTTTGTGATGACACAACAGGATTTTTCATAGCACTGATCAAATTTTTGTATCTATAGGTACAACAAATACTTGCTTGAGTTCTTCTAGGTGCACACTGAGATAATCTCTGTAGCTATTAATGCCTCTAAAGGAGAAGTACTGCCCAAGAGCCACAAGCACAAAATTGCATCGGGACATAGGCAGCAGTCTTCTAGGATGATAGGGTGAGGGGTAACAGTTTGAAACTGAAAGAGGGTAGATTTTTATTAGACTCTAGGAATAAATTCTTCACTGTGAGGATGGTGAGGCACTGGAACAGGTTGCTCAGAGAAGTTGTGGATTTCTCCTGGACGTGTTCAAGGCCAGGCTGGATGGGGTTTGAGTGACCCGGCCTAGGGGGAGGTGTTCATGTCTATGGCAGGGGGGTTGGAACTAGATGATCTTTAGGGTCCCTTCCAACCCAAACCCTTCTATGACCTGCAGTTCACAGCTGAGAGGAGGGAAAGAAGAGGTCATCTGGACCAGTTCTGCAAGAAAATTAATATAATGAGCTGATTACAGGAAGATAATCTGTGTTTAATTCAAGGCCACCTGGAAATGAAGCATGTTTACTACATGTACTCTGTTCATTATGCAATCTATAGATAAAGCTAACTGTCTGCTGCTGGAATGATTCTGATCTTAGATATTGTTCCTTTTTTTTGAGAGCTTGTTGACATTTTTCCCCACTGTTCCACATCAGGTGTTTCTACAGATACTAATGTGCACTAAGCGCCTCTACTTAGGCTACGTGTTCCTCTGAGCTACTAGGTAGGGAGAAGCCAGCAGGTAGGGGATAGCCAGAAGCAGTACAGTGCCTTACTGCCGTGGCTACAGGTCCAGGTTGAAGCCAGCTTGCATCTTATGGAGTGCAGAGAAGAGCTTGGATTTTTCTTTATCTATTCATGTATGTAGTTCTCATTCTCTGCATCTATCCTGAAGCAGGATAGATTTAATATGGAAAATACATTTGTTGGTGACAAGATTGTCTTCCACTTAATTGGGATGCAAAATTAATTGAGCTATAATCCAGTGTCCTCTAAGCATACTCTTGTTCTGATGAAATCATAAAACTTGCCTGGGTCTGAACACATTACCTCAAAAAGTTAACAGACGTACATGGACTGTGGAAATTAACGATCCAGAAAAATAAGTTGCTGGAGGCCTCAAAAGACCCATACATAAAAGGCCTTTTTTGGGATAATCTCTAGACAAGAAGAGACTTTGAGAGAAAACCAGTGCCGGTCATCCACAGTCTGCTGATGCCTCTGTAAATCCTAAGAGCCAAAGCTCGTTGAAAATCTGTAGCATAACACAGTAGATGTGGAACAAGAGGCACAAAATGTGGCTGACACAAGTTTAGCACAGTACAAAGTAAGTTCCGCTATTTATATTTAGCAAATGATAATCACAAATACTGTAATAAAACCATTTTTCTATACAAAGAATTGAACAATGACTAAGAATATGTTCATATATGCTCTGGTAAAATTGAGGTGAGATTAAAGTTGGCACTGTGCAAGTTACAGCCTAGTTTATAGAGGATGTTTCCTTGCATCATCTTCTGATAGCAGTAGTCAAAGGACCACAGAAATGGTGGTTGAAGGGACCTCTGGAGGTGTCTAATTCAGCCTCCTCCTAGGAATAGTGCTGTTCTCAACGGGCTACCCACCTGAGACTTGGAAACCTTCCATGGAGACTCTACCATTTCTTTCTGTAAGCTGTGTTAGTGCTGCCCTACTCACCGTATGAAGAAATTCCACATTATGTCCTGCCTGAGTTTCCCAAAATACAACTTGTATTGTACAGACAATTCTCTACGCCTTTTTATTAGCATCTGTTACTACCAAGAGTTTAAGTTCACCGTCTTTCTTACTCTCCTTCAAATAATTGACGTCTACAGTTAGACCCACCCCTCCTTAGTCTCCTCTGTGCCACGTGAAAGGGCCCCAGCACCCACAGCATTTTGCAATGGATCATGTGCCCGGGGCCCCTGACTGTCCCTGCTGGCCCTATTCAGCACCTTTTCCTATTTCAGAGGGCGCACCACTCTCTCTGCTCGTGCTGGTTTCTGTTAAAAACAAGATGCTAACAACAAATGCACTACTGAATCCTAGTTCTTAAACCTGCTAGATCCACCAGATCCACTTAAATCCACTGGATCTTAAGCTGGGGGGTAGGGCTTACAGTATTTCCTAAATTAATTTTTTTCCCCTATCTACATCACAATAAAACAAAAGCAGTAGTTTTGTGAGCTGCAGAATGAATGTACCATGGTTACCTATAGATTCATGTTCCTGAAATAATGGTGAGCTCTCACTGAAGCTTTTCTTCCAGCTGAGCACTTATAAGTGATTTGTTCCCCATGGGATCCCGCCAGTGTTTAATACATCCGCAGTGCCCCTCCCCCTGAATCTCCTCTAACTGGCTACCCATTAAACCTGCACATTTAGTAAATAGATGTGAATTTTATGCTATCTATCAAATCTAACTGAAATAGACCAACAGGTTTCAAGGTTACTGGACACGGTGTGAGGACACACAGAGTTTAATGCATCCACAAACCATGCAAACAGAAGCCTTATTCCCTTAGGAAGCCAGGCTCAAAAGCCTGATTTATATGCCCTTAATGCAGACTTGTCTGGACTTTTATAGCAGGTGCTGCTTATAGAGGTTTTGCTTTTGGGGTGCCAGACAAGAGAGGAACAATCTGGAATACTGAAGTAATTTTAGGCCAGTGAGCATCATCCCCATCCGGTTCCTGCTATTTTAAGTGTATGACCCCTAGAAGCCAGCTATGCACAGTGGCTCTGAACAGGTTAATCAGCTAAATGCTTATCTCTCCAAGATGGAAAGTGTCTGGAGTAGAGCAGGGAGTCAGAGCTGGGTTTTATTGGTATCTAGGGCTTGTCTTCAGATAGGCATCATAGAAGGTATCTACTGTTCCCGCTACATGGCGGGGGGTGGGGAGAAGGAGGGAGGGGAGGAAGTCTGGAAAAGCCTGCTGTAGCTTTCCCTCTCTTCAGAACAGACGAGATGTTTGTTCTTCTGGACAGTGAAAATTTTAACCTTGTGGAAGCATTTCCCATCTCGTTTTTCCCAAGTCAGTAGGGATCATTCTGCCTCTGACCTTTTGCAATGGTGCCATTGAATGTCCTGTTCCACAAAACCTCCATGCGTAGTGGACTCTCCCCTGAGCTTCTCTGTGTAGCCTTTCCCTTTTCATGGGTTCTGCCCTCCTTCATCAGCATATGCATATTTTATTAACTCAAGTGCTCAGTGCTGCTGGCTGGGCTGAAGGAGGACACTTGCCCACAATACAGCTTTTCTAACCTGTTTCATGAGCTTAAAGCTCTTTCAAAAGGTAGGTCAGGACCATTATTCCCTGGAAAGTCAGAAACAAGGCCAATTTATACCAAAATATGGGGAAACTGAAAGAGAAGTAAGGTGAGGTGGCACTTAGGTGTGCTTAGGTGTGCTTAGGAACATGGTTTGGTGGTGGTTGTGTTAGGTTTATGGTTGGACTTGATGATCTTAAAGGTCTTTTCCAACCTAAATGATTCTATGAATCTATGAAGTACAATTAAACATTCTCCAAATATTCATGTTGAAACAGTGTATAGAGAGTAAAAAGTGAGTCAGCCTAGAAGACATACTGCCTCTTTCTTCTCTGATTTTGGGAAGTCAACACTTTACATTAGCTTTACATTAACTTCCTTCTAGGTGAATTTAAAACTCATTCTGTATTTACTGAGGAAGGCCAGAAGAATCAAAAAAGGCCCGGGTTTTCTAGAGCTGATCATCTCACCAATCATTTCTGTCTCTGCTATGTGCTAAGGGCTTAGATAAGAAGGTTTTGTTTTTGTTTTCTTTCTCCTTAATGGATAGGTTTCTTAATTAGGATGGGGGAAAAATGACTGCACTTCTGCTCTGGCAAATTAAAACCAAAATGAGGTAGCAAAGAGCAGGGTCTGGAGGGGAGGTGGGCAATCACAGACAACTATTGATTTTGAAATGATGGAGGAGGCAAAGGAGAGCACACAGTCTGGAAAGAAGACTCATCTTTCAAAACACTGCTCTTGCTTGAAAACAATCAGTGCAGACAGAGGCGTTGGTTGTTGCTGAAGCTTCGGGGTTAGCTTTGTTTTCAGACAGAATTTAAATTTTGGAAAGACTCGCTGGTTCATAAGGGAATGGCTCCTTAGACAAGTCTTGAGATTGTGGAGCTAGGAATAATGGGATAGAGCTGAACAAAAGTAAACCTGAGCAGAGCACTGAGAAATTTTTAGCAGTAGTGGTAACAAAAAAATGTTTGGAAATAGTTTTTTTCCAAGGACAAAGAAAAAGTGTCACTGCTCACAGCCCAGGCAGGCAGAGAAAAGGGAACAAACGTCACAGAATATGGGACAAACACCAAGATTTAACTCCCTTACTTCCAGTCTTTGCATAGCATGTCTGACTTTTTTAGAACAGAGGATTGGTCTGGCATTGTCTGACCTTGTCATGGTGGCTGAGATCAAGCTCAGGTACAGCTTTCTGCCACTCCAGTCTGCACATTTTCACACACATTGGCCTTTCCCCTTGGCTTTTCAGACAGCATTTCTCTAAGATTAAAGTCAGATGTTAGTCTGACCTTTTGTCAAATACATCCAGCCCCTGGAAAGACTGTCAGAAAAGAGCACCAATCTTGTAATGACTGCTTTGAATTTGTCAGCTTGTTCTCATTGCTGTGATGAAACCTGACTTTGCAAAAGTGCTGACTGTCAGATGTCTATGACAAGGAGTCACGAAGATTTTAGCCACATTACTGCAAATCATCTGCAGCCTTTCTAAGCCCAGCTGAATGCTGCACACTAATAACCCCCTTTACCGCCCAAACAGCTGAAAACATGCCACAGGTTCTTTTACAGCAAGGGGTTTGTCCTGCCATGCAGGAGACCTGTCTTCTAGTCCTCACATTGACATTGCTCCATCAAATCCTCATCACAATACTGGTGACAAAGTGGCATCTCTTTTGCTCCCCATAGGACTGGGAGTTTGTAGGAGATAGTGTGTCCTTATCCACAATCCATTTTTTCCCCTCACTCTTGCCTCCATGTAGTGCTATAACAAATACAACAAAAATCGGTCCTTTCCTTGCCTCCTCCTCCATCTTTGTAGCTCAAATGCTTCCATGTCACCTGTTCCCTGCCTGAATCCCAACTGCAGGCAACACACATAATTAGCTGGGAGAGAAAACCCTTCACCCCCTTCTAATGCCCTGTTCTCACTTGTCCACAGCAGGAGCACACCTCTGCAACAACTGTTTCTGTGCCTGCTCCTGTCATTGACAGCTGCTGCTGGATGTCAAACATGAGTGTAGGAATATGAACTCCTCCAAGCCCTGCCTGGCCCAGTGCTGTGATTGTGCTCCAGGAGAGATCTGAGTTTGGCACTGTTTTGATGCTTCAGCATTTACTTGGGCTGCAAGTGGAACTGGTCTGCAGACATCTCCTGGCTTGTACAAGGGTCTTATGCAGCAAGGCAAGTCTTGCACAGTCTTATTACTACCCTTGTCTAATCCACTAGCACTTTTTCACTTCTCCTAGGACAAAATTGTAAGGGAGAAATTAAAGGAAAGAAGAATCCCAGGCGGGCAAGCATGAAGATGCAAAGATATGGCATGATCCTTCTGATCCCCGTGGCCTACTCACCCCTCCCCTGTAGCTGCAAGCATCACTGCACACTGCTCTGGAACAGCAGAGGATACTCAATGCTTAAGGCTGCCACTCCTGGCTCCATAGATCTTTAATACTGCTCTTCCCTGGAATTCACACAAGAAATGCTGGTTTTCAGGTGATATGAAACCTACTGAGAAACCATGGGTCCCATCTGGAGAGTAAGTGTGCACGTATGCAGTGTTTGATCCATTGAATATTATTTTCTGCAGCAGAAAAGAGGGAGAGAGAAATATTTGTCACATATTTGCTTAATTGAGATCTAATAGCCAAGGTCAGTGCTCAGCCAAGAATAGATTGCAGAAGCCTCCTGTGATGTATTTTTGTGACAAGATGTTCATAGCACACAGACTGATCTATTATTGGTTTTCATGATGAAAAATTTAACCATCTCCTGGAATATGCTTGAATCAATTTTGCATCATTTCCTTGCTTTTTCATTTAAAAATATGTTTCCAATGAGACCCCATGACCATGCAAATTAGCAAATCTCTGCTGTGTGGAGAGATTGCTTCACCTCCACTGAAATGCAGCTATTTGTTCTTTTGCCAGCTCTCTACAAAATGACAATACCTTTTTGTCAGTGTCTAGCATGCTTTTCTGTGCTTTAAACAAAAACCCTCGAAGTGGAAAGATGAGTACTCAAGAGAAGATGCTGCAATAGGCACATCAGTGAGGAGGAGCACTGGACTTTTGCCTTGAGCTGTGTTCTGCGTGCCTGCAACGTTCCAGTGCAGCAGAAGTGACATGATGACCTACTTGCTGGTCTAGAGCACCTCTCTGGTCTCCTGTGGCACTTCAGCCTACTGAACCTGCATGACCATCTTGGTTTGTTCTTTCTAGCTTTTGCATGTGGGTTTGTGCAGGACCTACCCAAACCAAGCATTTCCACACATTTCAGGTCACAAAGCCTGTCCTCCTCCAAGTTTTCCCCACAGACCACAAAGCAACCATCTCCCCAAACCTTTAACTGAGAGCACAAGAGAGATATGATTTATATGGCCTCACAGACCACTGAGCACTAAACCTAGTGAGCTGATGAAAGAAAGAAGGTTTCTGAAGGTGAAAAGAGTAACTGTCAGAAGATTAAAGAAATAAGGTCTCTGAGGAACACATCCTAGCTCCTGTGGTACCTGAAAGATGCAGCTGTACTTTCTTAGCCAGGGTCTACAGTACAGGACGTGATCTGATCCAAATGAGTAAGAACAGAAAACATAATCCATGTGGGCACTAACAGCAAGCGTGAATACACTAAGTGCAAGGAGCCTTTATGTTCTGGTGCACGTTTGCCTTCTGTCTCTCACTGGAGTCTTGCAGCACCTATTGCTGGTGAGCTCCAAGCTCCTGGTAGTGCTAGGGTTGAAGCTGCTCACTGCAATGCTCCCTAGAGCACCTCTCTTGCAGCATAGGTGAAATGTCCTCCAACAGACAGCTCTCTGCACATGCACAGTACGTGCCAAAGAAATGACAGCGGGCTCAGACTTCACTGCTCCTGAAAATACTGTGTGGACATACAGTGCAAGAACTATAATGTGTCATAGTAATTCAAACCACAGCCCTTCTATCTTTGCACTGCAGCAGCCACCAGTACAGGAGGTACGCAGACAGTGGCCCCCTTCTGCTGAAAGACGGAGTGTGCAGAAACCGCCCCCATACCTCAGTGTCTACCACTCCACCAGTCTGCAGAGGGAAGTATGCTCCTCGACCGTTCTCAAAAGAGGGAGAGTGAGTCTGGGGCTTTTAGAACAGTGCATAAACATAACTGCCTCGGAGCCTGGCATCTGGCAGCGAGAGTACAGTTGCCATGGTAATTTTTTGCCTCATTTAACTGCAGTGTAACCTCTTGTGTCTTTACATGCAGCCATTCCTGGCACATCTGCCCTGGGCACAGCACAACGCCAACATATCCACATGCACAGCAACCCCCTGCCCCTAGTACCCCCACACACACACACTACGTCCCCTGCCATGCAACACCCTTGCCCATATATGATACACAACATGTATGTGCTGAGCAATACACATTCCATCAGCTCATATCTATGCCTCTAGATAACCAGCCAGGCTTACAGTCCCTACTGCTACAGCTACAGGTCCCTCCGCTGCACAGGCATAAGATGCTTCAGGGGCACTAGATCAAGGTGTACTCAGCCAGCCACCAAAAGACACACCCGCCCTGTCCTCCCCAGCCATGCCACAACACCTGCCCGCAGCTCTTGCACAGTTTCTTCTTGGATGCATTTTGTCTTTGTGCTGCGGTATGAAGAAGCAATAAATTCAGCTCTGTCTCATTCATTTTCTTCAGCTTCTGTCTCCGAGTTAAAAATGGCCCTGAGAAACAGATCTGTAAGGAGAAGACTGTGTGCCTCTCTGCAGTGCCAACTCATGGGAAGCTGGTGGTCAGGTCATTTGGTGCTCCTGACTGGACCCTGTTGCTCACATTTCTTGGCAGGTAGCTATAGGAAATCAATCTCAATTCCATTTCTCCTCAAAGCATTCTGTGGGTCCCTGCAGGAGGGCTCAGTTCCCTGCTGATAGGAAGGAAACAGAAGTCCAGAAAAGCAGTGGCGGATTTTATAGCATAGCAGAAGCATGGTAGGTAGGAGCGATGAGCTGAGTCCCTAACTCCTCTGCTACACAACAGCCAGGTATCATCCCATATTAAAAGATGAAACTTAGCTTGCACTTACACTACCAGACACAGCCTGGGGACTGCTCCAAAGCTACCACTGTCACATCGGGTTCCCTTAGCTCTTCCAGAACGTGATGTGATTAGAGCTTGCCAGTGTTTCTATGGTGGGCACAGATCTGCCCTCAGCCAGGCCAAGTGGCAAGTAGAAACTCCTCAGCCACACTTACATGACAGCTCCGGCTAACAGGGCCCATGGGAGACAGCAGGTACAGACTTGGTGGAGCCTCGAGTTCCCATATTGCATGGTGCAAGTGTCCTTCTCTGCTTGTGCTGTGGTGAGTTTTAACAAGCACATAGCAAAGGCAGATGGTCAGAGATGGCCCGTATTGTGAGGGTGACAGTCACCGAAGTCTGACAGGGTTGCTAACAACCAATTCCTACTTGTTACTGCTATATAGCTTGTGTGCTCTATACATGTGCCCTACAAAATGCTCTGAGAAGTGCTTCAGACAAAACACCACCTTTAAAGATCTGGCAGGGATGCCTGTCCATATCCTTTGGGACCCACCCTCCTCCTTGTAAACCTTTCAAGCTCACCTTGCTGACTTCAGCTCTCTTTCTATTGAGGTTCTCTACCCCTCTTAAAGGCACCTCAAGTCTGAATGCCCTAATCTGAGTATGATCCAACTAATACAACCAGTGATCTGATGCACACGTGTGAGGATACAACTGAAATGAGATTTCCTCACCTGCCCAACTTCTCTGGATACGGTAGCCCCAGTTCTCCCAGGACTGGTCAGGGTTACACATCTCACTCTCCCCCATCTCGAGGAAGTGACAGGCACCTGCAGATGGCAGTTCCCTGCTCCCTTCTCTCCCCATCCCCACCATGGCTATCTGCCAGCCTGGCTGTGGCCGAGCCCAGGTGCCTCTGCAGGCACAGGCCCTGCTTTTAGCCCGGCACAGGGGGTGGGGTCCAGGCAGCGTCTGTGCCGCTTGCAGAGCCCACAAGCAAGCCAGCTGGGGTTGCTCCAGCCCGGCGAAAGGCATCTAATTCCTGAGCACACACTTCCCTCTTATGGCTATGCCGGATACAGCAGCCACTTGGACCTGCAGCGTCTGCACCGGAGCTGTGACTTTTCTGTGAATACTGGCATAGCCCATAGCTGTCTCTACGCTTGTCGGTCACCGACGTCTTTCCCCTGCACTTGGGGGGCAAGCACAGAGCCAGCCTTGATGCCCTGTTTGGCTGATGCTGATCAACATACACGCTGTGAGCAGTTTGAGGAGGAAGGACAACTGAAGCGCACAGTACATGCCCTGCCTGCATCGTCACACTGTCCCTCTGATGGAAGTATCCACCCCTGGTCCTGGGGTACATTTCCCCTATGGTAGGGTACAGCCTTTAACATCTTTTCCGTTCCTCAAGTTAAGCATGACTTCGATTTTGAAGAGAGAGTTTTTAACCACTTAGTAAAGGGTCGTTAAGGATTCTATTCAATTTCTCCCTCGGTCCATTGCACCGTATGGCAAAGCCTCTCCCTCTTCTATCCAAATAATAATATCCTTGCCAAAAGGCCAGGCAGCAGCCTTCTGTTTTCCTGTACTGACCTTCTTCCCCAGACTGAGCTTCAGGTAGCTGATTCTTCCTGTGCTTCCATCACCACTACTACCAGATTTGTAATTCAAGAGCAATTTGAGACACAAGAAGGGGTAATTTCCCCTTACATCTAATCTATGGCCACCTTCCCCCAGCCATCAATCAGATGACCATCCTGAAGGAAAACCAGTCAGTTTTCCATGGGATAATCACAGAATCACAGAATCGTTATGGTTGGAAAGGACCTCCAGGGTCATCAAGTCCAACCTTTCTCCTAGCAT
>JAVSBS010001209.1:0-36007 GCA_033124195.1 Coracias cyanogaster
GCTTTTCTTCTCTAGAAAAGGCCAGGAAAGACCAAAGAGAGTGGTGGTGTTTTTTTCCCCAAAGCTTTACAATTGAAAGCTGAGATTCTCTAATTAGTTGATAAGTAAATTAAGAAGCTTCTAAAAAAAATAATGAAGATGAACAAGTACTAAGAATTATGAGAAAAGCAGAAGTCTCCTGCAGTAACTGGGATTGCGAGTTATCACCAGGAGTTATCTGTGGCTCAGTGGCTCCTGCATGAGACAGGGCAGCAATTTCTCTGCCTAATACACACAGAGACCTTCAGGTACTACAACACAACTAAAGAAAATACTTCTATGTTATTAAAAAAAAAAGTGAGTCTGACTCATTAAAATATGTTCAATAAAGCTATCTCAAAAATTACAGAAACACTCCGGAGAAGTATAAAATTATCTAATGCATAGTCAAATTCATTTTTTGCAAAATACCATTGTCTTCATATATCTCAGTGCAGTCTGTTAGGTACTACCTCAAAAAGAGATCACAAATTCAGGACTACTTGCTTTTAACTGTGCAAAAAGCTAAGACAGAATTTAAATGAGCTTTCTATAAAATTTGTTAAACGGATATATTAAAAAGCCCTGCTAGAGCACTATATTCAAACCTTGTCAAGATTGTGAAAGAGTCAATACCAGATAATATCCTGTGTAATTCCATTCACAAACACGTCTCCTAGATTTAACCCCACCAAGGTCTACAGGACCTTTTGCAGGGTTATTTATTTAAAACTCCAGTTTGGGTCTACAGTCAGACAAATTGCCTCGATTCCTACGATGGAGATGTTTCTGTAGTCTAGCTGCAACAGAGAACAAGCGACCGGTTCTTACTCAAGAAAGTTTAACTGTTTATTTCTGAAGTCAGACATTTCAAAGCAAGTTTCAAGTGAAAAAAGGATTTTTGGTTCACTGAGATTTAAAACTTTAAATAACTCTTTCTACATTACTTATGACTGTGCCTGCAGATATAAAAGTACCTCAACATTCCTGCTGTTGAATTTTTCCTGTCAAATAACACTTGTCACAGGAAAGAGGGGAATAAATCACCAAATTTCAGAATCGTGCTGGTTCAGAGCTGCAGATGAGACGAAAGGCCTATGTAACATGCTGCACCGGCTCAATTTAAGGGCATGTCAGTAACGAAATTAAAAGCATAACCACAGCACATGTATGTATACACGCACTAATTAATAGAACTACATTAAATTTGTAGCTATAGCACTGAAGATGCAGTAGCACAGATAAAATACAGTTAATTTAGCAACCTGACATCACACCCAGTGGGACAAAGTTCCTGCTGCTGTCTCTACTACTATTGTTACCCAATCCACCTAGATTAAACCTAGCAGGAGGGGGCCTGTCAGTGCTGGAATCGGGCCACTAACTGCATACCCAGAACCACAAATTTAAATCACAGATTTGTTGTCAAAACAATGCTCACCCAAGATGTCCAGCTAAACCAAATGTGAAAGTGCCAGCGATACTGCCAAGTATACAACGAGCCTTGCAGACCTCGGCTCAGCTCTCGGATAGTTCGCCTCGGGTTTCGATTCCAGTGAAAGCTGTGAACCGCGGGAGATTATAGGCACTATCATCATGCAATCTCTATTCTGGCTATTTTTAATTTCCTAAAATATCTGACTATTCAGTACGTAGAAGCTACTGAAAATGATTTGAGGATTATTCCACCTGCATGTGAAGTCTCAGCGCTGACGTCCATAAGCGACAAGGCGGGCGCCGGGGTGAGCACGGGAACCAACACAGCTCCACTCCAAACAGCCCACAGCTGATGTTGGCAGAGACACAGACAGAATAAAGACTTCACATGAGCAAGCCCTTAATGACTTGCCTTCCTCAAGGAGCCACAGAAAGCGTCAGTAATTCTCTTTCAGTAAGCTTCAAATCCAGCATATGGACAACTGCACAGGACCCCACAGGGCTCTGTTACCTGCTGCTATTCACTGCGTGTCTGCTCAGAGCCTGATGGGCTTCCTTCCTGGACTGACAGCTCAATTTCTGGGCTGTCAGCAGGCTCTGCCCTGGGCTGGAGGATATCGCTCAGCCCAGTCATCGCTCCTCGGGACGTGGGTCCCCAAAGCAGGGCTGTGGGACTGCATCGTGCATTCCCTCTTGGGATAAGGAATGCGTGAGGACTGCATGGTGACAACGAACAGCCTCCACCTCACCTATGAAGAAAATACTTGAATGAAAATGATCTGTATGAAATCTTTAGGATTTGTCCCAAAGACACAAACAAACAAATCGAAAATTGAATGAGAAAGGGCAGGAGAAAATTCACTTTCCTTTATGGAGCTGAACATCACGTATCTTGCAGTGTACCGTGCAGCCTAGAGCAAAGACACACCATTACACCGAGGAGCTATAAATCTGCTTTCGGCTGAGTTAACTCAGCACCAATTTTTTCAAGCACTACTTTATAGTTTCCAAATGCATACTTCTACAAATATTTGCATGGATACTTTCCAAGCAGAGAATCACCATCTATTACAAATACTCATGATATGCCATATATGAATTATATGAGATCCTTACAAGTTTTGCTTTTGACCTGTATCTGAATTCAATGCCAATTTAGAGGAACATTATTACAAAGAAAGGTTTTTGAAATACTGCTGTTTTCCACTGAGCTGTATCTCAATAAGGTTCAATTCAATGAAACTTGTAAAAAATGTGACTGTTTAAGCCTATTATCTATGGACAGAAACCTAATAGCAAGCACTTGACATATTTACAGCGTCGAGTATCACATAACCCACATGAGACGATAGCTAATTCCGTAACAGTGGTATATTGTACTGTGGTGGTACAATATTTTTATAGCAATACAACTTTGATGCAACGGGAAACTACTCTTGCTTTCACTGTTTTTAATCTGTGCGCTACACATTTCAGTGTTTTCATAATTTTGCAAAGACTCTTCAAAGTTAGAAAGCAGAAATTCATCTTTCAAAGAATAATAAATGGGAGAACACAGAAGCAGTCCTCTGTATCAACCTCCGTACCTATACCCAAGTTGAAAGGAATAATTGTTCATGGCAATCAAAAGGAGCCTCTGTGATTAGGTGATTCTATCCAGAAACGAATATCTAAGGGTTAACCTTTGCAACATGGAAAATACCCTTTAGTTAGCTGGTGGTCCTGGAACAGTATGAAATTAAACACACTGTGTAAGTAAGTAGTTATGCTGCATCACCTTTACCTTGCCAAATTTGGTGTCTGTTAGTATTTAATGCGCTACCTATAGAGATGGACAAGGTTATTATTTCTACAGCAAATGTACAAAAGAAAAACTATTTTTAAACAACAAAACACAAACCTTTAGGACCACAAAAAATATTTTTGTGGAAACAAAATTTTCCAAATGCACATTAAATTTGCCTTTAACACCTTCCTCTTATGGTAAGGTGCTGATACGAATGGGAGTGTGCACCAAGCCCATTTAAACAGCCCTGCGTACACCAGCCCCACCTGCCAGCAAAACTCTCATGACACAAGGGCGAATCACTGATCTGGATGACCCAGAAGCAATCCCATGCTGAAGACTGATGTCTTCCTGAGTCTGAGGACATTAAATGTCATACCTTCAGTTTGAATCTAAGCTATTCACAGCTTCTGGAAGTAAATGCATGTAGCAAGGACTCCATAAGTAAAATACCAAATGCAGCAAGTACCTGCACGCATTGGAAGAGCAATCTCTGCTATGGTGTGAATTCATGGCGATGTTCTCGGGGCCTGGCTACCCCTTCTCTTGCTCCTTGACCTGTCTTCAGAGGGTGTTTTGGTAGATAGCTCTGTGGCATCAAGGGCTGATACTAGACTGATACCAGTTTAAGTCCAATCGCTGATTTTCTGCTGAATCTTAGCCATGATTCTCTTTTTAGAGAATTAACAGGACTCCTTTCCTATGAGCTCAAAAAAACCCAACAGTTCATTCCTGAGCACGTAATCCTGATGTAGGTTTCACACTTACAAAATAAGCTAGAGTATAGCTCTGGGGAGGCCATCTCGGTTTTGTTCTAAAGACCTTTAAGTGATGGATTATCCACTACATTCTTAACTTTCTTCCAATCATCAATCCTGCCATCATTTCTTGCTACCTAATAAAAAGAACCCTAAAAAATAAAAATCCAACCTTCATCCCTTCTTGAGCCACAGGGTATTTTCTTGCCTTTCCCCCACACTCGGAAAAGCACGCTCAACAGACACGTTCTCCAGACACACCGAGTTAGACTGAACAAATAACATCTTCATATTCTTGGCAGTAAATCAAAAGATCGTGCTCCTGAGGCCGTTGGCTCTGTGCCGGGTTTGCACACCCCGGCCTGGGTAGCAGGGGGCTGCCGGGGCAGTGTGAGCAGAGATCAGGGCCTGCCCTGCGCCAGGCACGGCCGGTTCCAGCCGGTTCCAGCCGGCAGCACAACGGCCCCTCACAGGCCACAGCTGGGCCTGCTGGCAAAGATGGCGGCGCCCCTGGGTTGATGCGACGTCCCCGTCCTTATCCTGACCCACGCGGGGTGCCACAGGAGGGACTGCTGCCGGACATGGCAAGCTAGTCCTCCACTTACTGCAACAACGTGGGAAATGCTGAATTTTCGCTGCAAACACACAAAAGCAAACCAACCAACCCACCCCGTGCTCCAATTACTTTATTGTTATTGTTATTTTTAAAGGTTTTCTTCTAGAAAAAGAAACTTTGGCGTGAAGAGAAATGCTAAACAGTAAATCCTGCAGCTTGTCTAACAAATATTCATATAACTTCTCCTGGAATTGACTTTAAAACTATCCCCAAGATACACGGTTTTGTAGTGATACATCACACATGTAACACCAAAATAAATTATTAATAAAAACTATAAAGAGAAGACTTGTGTTCATCTTTTAAAAAAATTAACATGATTTAATTAAATGGCAGCAAGTACCTGTAATCATTTTTTCCAGACAGAAAAGTCAGTAATATTATGAAGGAGTAAATGCCTCAACAGTATGGAATGAAAGGGCAGCTTTTGTAAGGAGGAGCAGTGTATTCGAGAAACACCATGACAGTGGTTGGTAGGTAGCATACAATCGTTTTGGTAGGAAGAGACCTTTCAGATCATCAAGTCCAACCATTAACCCAGAACTGCCAGGTCACCATCAAACCATGTCCCTCAGCACCACATCTCCATGACTCTGAAACCCTCCAGGGATGGGGACTCCACCACTGCCCTGGGCAGCCTGGGCCAGGGCTTGGCAACTCCTGCAGATAAGAAATTGTTCCTAATATCTTAGCTAAACTTCTCAGTATATCGCCTGACCTTGGAAATTGTGACTTTAGTAGTGAGCTTAGGAACAGACCCTAAAGCCTAACAAACAATTCTTCAAGTTAAAAGCTCTCCAAAAGAGATCAGGGATCTTGCCCTCCATGTTGATTTTGAATCTGCAGAACCCTGATTAAAATAATACATGAAGCAACTTAATTTGCATCTGAGGTGAAAGCTTGGTCCATTTGTACCATTTATCTCAATACTGTCACATGGCTCTTGAAAAAATGCAAGAACTTTCCTGAAGCATCACATCAGGACTGTCACTCCTATGAGCAGCTTCACGGGTCAGCAAAGGGAGCTGAGGCTGCAGAAGAGGCAGGAGAGAAGCATCTTGGTCCGCAGGGGATTTACAACTGAATGTTCTCTGTTACCTCAGTATAAAACCAGAGCAGCAATTTCAACCAGGTTAAGCAAAATTTACCCTGCAGTAATGTTAGAAGCTTGCCATATTTTGCGCACACATATGCACACACATGGACACACAACAGCTTTACCTGATTAACTTAAAATAGCAGATGCTTGAAATAATAATATAATAATAATAAATAAACCATACTGCACATGCTGATTCTGAATTGGGCCAACCTTGGAGTTCATTGTATGAGGAGGAATACCTCTCAACTAGAGTCTGTAACTCAACCAGCTACTAAAAACATGAGATTCAGTAGAGTTTAATGATATTTAATTCCTCCCCGACCTCTCCCCATTGTACTCTGGGAGTAGCAGGTCTCCTCCTAAGAGGTTACGGGATCACTCTTTCCTTTCTTGGTAATATTCCCTCTGCCCCACCAGTAATGTTTACCCTTTCCCTCCCAAGTGGTCTAACATATCCAAATGAGAATAATTATTCTCAACTCAGCTTCAAATGCTACTTATTTTTTTACATCTGACTTGAAGCACTTCTCTGACAAAAAGGTTTTCTATTGACAGTTACACCCCGAAACCTTTCTCATCACACTTACAAACGGTTTGCCACTGACAGAGAAACATGCATCACATGAGGAAAAATGGATGTGAACTAAGGAAAAAGCCAAAATCAGTTCAGGGCGCTGAAAAGTGGCATGAGTTATTCACAAATTCATGGATTTCCTGAAAAAAAACATTTCCTAGCTTAGATACAAGGGTTTATCAGACAAGCCATACCTGCAGTTGGTTTTTTAAAAAACATCTCCCTTCAGACTGAAAGGTTTGTCTCTCCCAGAAAGTAGGTGCTAGGTGTTAACTCCCCAGCAATCCACTTCTGCTTCCCTCAGTTTGAACAATCAGCATTGAACTTGGCTTCAAGAAGACAGAGAAAATGTAAAATGTGTGTTGGTCGGTATGGCAAGAGATTGTCTGAGTACAGTCCTGGGCAAACATAGTCCTGGCCACTGACTTCAGCAGCATCACCGTCCTACATCACATGCACAATTCACTGCTCCTCAGTAGAGATTTTTTTTTAATTTTTTTTTAGAAGCTGTTGAAAAAGACTAAAAGAATTCAAGCAAAAGAGTGTTTGTCACTAGATTTCCTGGAGATAAATGAAAGACATACGTTTCCATGGCTGCCAGCCTACTAAATTTTGCAAGCATAAATATTTACCTAGGACTAGGGAGTGGGGAAATCAGGAAGAAAACCACCATCTAGCCCCTTCAAAGTTTAAACACTGTAACACAGAGGTCATTATTTATAAATAGAAATAGAGAACACATCTTTTCTATGTATATTTCTATCATGCTTTTCATCCACTCCATATGCCTTCTATTATTACCATTCTTACACCAGAAAATAATTTCTATGTCACTTGCTCACACTGTATGCATTAATTTTCTTTAGGCTTTCTTGTGGTTATTGATTTCCTGCTTTGTTGAAGTGGCTTTGTTTCATTCTCAGCAGGCTATCCATTCTAAAACAACAGTTGTTCAACAAATAAAAAAATTATATTCTAAAATTAAATTAGTTTTATCTTCATTTATTTTTATCTGAGTTAAATGTGACACATTTCCCCTGAAAAAAAAGGAAATACTTAATGCCTCCCACCATGCAAAGCAAACCAAGTAAAATTTTTCTTCTTTAAGACGACATTTATTTTTATGATTGGAAACATGAAAGAAAAAGTTCAGTATAAATAAAGCCTCTTTTGTATTATGTTGTAATCACTGCTGTGCCCAGTGTTTTAACATCAACAAAAGAGGATTATCTGCTCTAGAGCCAAATTCGTTATGTCCTGTCTCGCTACACATCTTTTTTTTTCTTTCAAATGCGAGTGGGATTGTGCTCTAATGCTGTAACCATTTGTCCTGCTAAGCAAATTAAGTTTGCTATCCTCTTCCACTGGACCTGCCTGAGATACACAGGTTTTATATGACAAAGAAGAGACAGATGAATACAACTATTTAACTCACTGCAAAACCAAGAAAAAGGTGTTTCTGCAGAAAAGTGACAGTTCTGACGCATGCTACATCTTGTTTGGATGCTGCACGTTCGACAAGTGCCAGTTCGAGGCTTCTGAGGCTTTTTTCCCCCCCTTGATCTTCCAACGTGCTTATTAACTACCTCACGTGAACCACAGAAAAAAGGCAGGGAAGGATGTAGACACTATATTAAGACAGAATTCTTGACAGGTTTCTAAGAGCATGTTACCAAATGCCAATTATTAGGGCTCCAAAAGCTCCTCTAACATTTTCTTTCTCCATGTTCTATAACAGACCCTCCTTTGGGAATGGCAGGAATTGGCTGTTCTAGCATCATCTTCCTTATCATCAAGCCTTTAAACAAAAAGCCTGCGTACTACTGCTCATGCATGAGAACGCTCTTCAAAAGCAGCGGGCTTTACGTTCTTCATCCAGTTTCTCAAAAAAACATTACAAAACACAGGAGACACCCAGGGAGGTGGTGGAGTCACCATCCCTGGATGTGTTTAAGGGTCGTTCAGATGTGGTGTTGAGGGATATGCTTTAGGGGAGAACTTGCAGAGTAGGGTTGATGGTTGGACTCGATGATCCCAAGGGTCTTTTCCAACCCGAATGATTCTATGAAAACATCTCCCACACTGAATATATTGTTCTATTTAGGGAGGGACATTTTCCTGAAGGACTCATGAGGTAACTATGTTAGCAAACAGCAGATGCAGGATTCTTCAGCAATGCCTTTACATCAGGTGGCCACAGACGTGGGACCACATCTTCCACAGCCCAACTGGCAGAGGTACCAAGACAGTCAAAGATCCAGGTGCCCACTGGAACCGCACAGACATGGAGAGATCTCATAGCAAACATCGATACGGCAAATTAGTTCATTAAGATGAGAACTTTTCTGACCAACACACACACAAGAGAACACAGACGCACTGAACGAAGTGTTTTCTATAAACCATGCGCTATGTATCTCTTCACCGTGACAGATGACAGCAATAGCTGTTAGCTACTTACCACCTTTTTAAACTGTCAGCAACCATCAAACCTAAGTGGTGAGCAAGAGCGGTGTTATTTATCCTTGCAGCAAATAAATAACAGTAATAATAATAAACTAATATATAGTAATTTCATCCGTAGAGTTCGAAGTATTTTCTACAGATCAGGAGCATATAGACAGAGAAAGACAGATCTACAAGATGGAAATGACCCTGAACTGTGGGTAGAAATTGTAACCCTGGATCCCCAGCGTTCGCTGCTTACAGCTCTGAAATCCAACTGCTCGTAGCTATGATACTCGTCTGCTACCCAGGAGAGCGCCTGGATCCCTCACACAGTCCAAAACCGTTCTGCAGAGACAGGTACTTTTAGAAACATGTACAGATGGGTGAATGGCAGCGCCCAGAGAGCACCTTCTAACACTATTCTGTGTACTAACTGTGGTAGAAAACTTTACAAAACCCTACACAGGAAAAAAGAAAAGATGTGTAAGTATGCAGACCAAATATTAAAAGGAAATAGGTTTTGAAAAAGTTTTCAGGATATAGGAAATGAAAAGAAAAAAAATGTTTCTCTTCAGTTTCCTGTTTAGATGTATGGATAGATTTGACTTCAAATAGCTGAGCCACACAGAAGTTTAGTTTACAAGGGTCAGATGGTAACAGTTTCTGTTTAATCCTTGATTTACATTAACTTACAGGAAAATTAATGATTTTAAACAGGCATCAAAGTGAGGCTGGTTTTTTCATTTCTTTAACTTTCCTTGAGGAACAATTGTTTCCTTTATCTGTCTTCCAGAAAGTTACTGATTGTGTTTAAGTTAAACTACTCATTTAGCCTTCAGGCGCAGCATATTAGGAGTTGTTTTCCGAGGAACATTAGCCCCTTAAGAGTGCAAACTCTTTGACAGCTCTCTTGGATTCTTGCACTTACTTGAGCATTTCACAAAACCACTCTTCACAACTGCACACATTATAATTTACGCATTAAACCAGCAGGTTTTCACCTTAGGTCTGTTGCCAAGAATAATCTTTCAAAACTCTTTTATCTTTTTGTAAGAACATGATTATAAATGTGCAATTAACAGCCGAAGAAAGGTCTTAAGAAAACTCTTGGAGCAATATTGCCTATTTTAATACTTAAACCAGATGGTGGTTTACAGAAAGTGATTTAAAGAAAATAAATAAAGAGTCACATTCTCAGTCTGGAATGATAGGTCAAGTGTAAAATGTGAGATATGTAAGAGCGTCACAGGTCTCTCTAACCACCAGAAGTGCTCTTAATTTTTTTTTGGTTTGCTGTTGGACAAAGGAGTTGTAAACATCATTACTGATACACATCAGTACAAAAGCATGGAGAGACCATATGCAAAAAGAAGTATTTGTTGCATGTTTTCCATGAACGGAGCCCATCCAGTGACTGATTTCCCCCAAGGATGAATAATATGCTCATTTTTGCCTTTTGTTACAACTGGAATATGTACAGTCTAATCCTGGAGTCTTTTCCTCTAAAAATACAGGTGCTTCCCTTTCACTAATTAAACCCAAGTACTCTGTAATTGTTGACATTCTCAACAAGGTGTAATCACCTTGGACTACATGCCTGACAATTTCCACCTTAGCTTTATTCCAGATAACATGAAGATATTTTTTAAAGCTGTAGAGAAATGACGTCAGAAGACACTCCCGTTGGAAAGCGCACCAGCTGCATTATTGCACAGCCAGGCCGCAGTGCTATAAAACACCTCCTTGGAACTGATGAACTTTGGAGAATTATCAAGCACATCACACAGTGAACTGATTGGACAATAAACTCAACTTGCTTAACTGAATTCCACAGTGATTTCATCCGGACTGCTCTTGTTCACAATTTAATGTGTCCCACTATTACCAATTTTTATAATTTGAGATATACATTCCTTTCCTTGAAATTTAAGAGGTTTAGGTGTTTTTTTTTTCTTTAAATAAATTCAGAAGAGAAGCAGTAGCTATCTTTCCTTAGTGTTACAAAAAAGAGAAAGTATCAGCAACTATATGAAACACAAAATGAAACTTGGACCATTTGAAGAGATGGATGGAGATGCACAAACATCAGTACCATTTTTGACCGCAGGGCAAGTTCTCCCACAACTCAGGCATTAGAGAAACTATACTGGGTTAGCAACAGCAGCAGCTAGTACTCAGCATGCAAACCATCAGCCTCCAAGAAGGAACAGGCTGGTATTCTTTAACAATACTGGTTCCTTTACTTCCATATTCACAAAGAGTATCTCAAAGAAATAACAAAGAAACATAAAGATCCACAGAGCTGTGATCTTTGAGTGACCACAACGGCTCCGTGGCTCGTCAGGGACTCTGTCCTACCCTCTCCTCTAACCGCTGTCCAAATGCCAAGCCCAAGCCATGAGGAAAGCCTTCTACCATTCCAAGACAACGGTGCATTTTTATCCTGGTTCCAACACCAAAGATGCTCTTGTCAAAGGCAACTTCATAGAGAGCAGCACCAGAGCCTTTAACCAGACCCTAAGCGCTATGGTACATACCAAAGTGTGTAGGAATAGGAGCATTTCTCTAACAGACACACATCTGGAACACCAGAAACACAATTACCACTATGCTCCTTACAACCACCACCGCAATTTCAAGGGGTTTTAGTTAGCATTTTCTTACACAACGATCTTACAAAATTTACTGCAGTTGGAAAGCACTGTTCATCGTCAAGAGGTGTTTTTGTTGTGTTTTGAAGCCTGTTTAATAGAGATGCTTAAATAACTACAAACAAAAAAAAGGTCCCCCTGCGCTGCAACTGAAATCAGGAGGGGACAGCTTCAATTCTGTATCAGCTATACATAAAAACATACCCACCACCTTAGTGCAAATATTTACAGCTGCAGAACAAATTGTTTCTAAATAGTGTTTTTAACTAATCATTTCCCTTTTTATTAAAAACAAACAAACAAGCAAAACATGACTTCAACCAATGTAATTAGTTTCCAGGCCAATGAGTTCTTCTCCCTTATTTTAAAAAGGGCTTTTATTGAAAAAATACTTTAAAGGAATCCAGATAACGTAGCATGAAAATCAGTTCTATGTTAGCGTCCACTCTAGGTAGGTCTAGGTAATTACTGACCTAGAGAAATAACTTCTGCTCCTGATAAATAGTTAAACAACTATGAAGAGAATGATCTCAGGCTGATGACAGCCCCGGCTGCATTGCCATTAGGCAGAATAAAAACCTTTCTAGAGAGAGACTTGCAGAATTAATTGATATATGGGGAAAAAACGAAGCTGCAATGCATTTAGACTGTAATTTAAATAGAAGAATCAACTAACAGAGTGCCTTGTTCTAATAAAAGATTAGTATGGATGTGAGCACTCGGACTGAAAGGGAGCGAATGATGGTATGGAGAGGAGCTACCTTGACGATTCAGCAATAAATTGATCTGGCTCTAACTCAATCTAATATCTTCACAAACATTCTGAAAGGAAAGCAGAAAAGTTTAAACAAAACCTCACCGAAGTAGATGGCACTGACAGGAAAGGAGAAACATAACAAAAGCTTTCAGTGAGAACCGAATGAATAAGAGCAGCTTAAAAATTAATTCCATTTTTAAAAAAGCAAAATTAATGAAGTGTGGAAAAATAAAGAAAACGTAGCTCTCCAAAAGAGAGGCAACATCTGTAACGTTAATATGCTGGGAGACATTTAGGTGTCTTATAAAAGATTGCAAATTAGGCAGATGTGATAAAACAAGGAAAATTTCCAACTTTTTGCTGGGCTGCATGCCTAGAAGCATCATGTCAGAAAAGGAAGAAATTGCCCTAACTCATCTGCTCCTGCATGGCTATACCTGGAACTGCACCTCTATTTCCAAGCAGCCTAATTACAAGAAAGATATTACCCACCTAGAGGGAATTGAAAATACAGCAGTCAAAATGATTAAGTCATAAGAATGAGCTGATTTAAAAGGCGAGATTAAGATTTACATTACATGTGGTAAACAGCAGATGCAAACAGAACGTTCAAAATAAACCACCACAGCTTGCCACAGAACAACAAACACACCGCAACTCTTTTCACCGGTCCAGCGGCACCGTAGAGATAACAATGATCATTTTTAAATCAGAAATGGCATAAAGGCACAGAATACCCCAGATCCCAGCAGGTCACCTGCGGGGCAGTGGGGACGGTGAGAAGAAGAGGTTAAGGTTTCACTGCCCTGATCGTACCACTTTGGTTAACGGGCTTTACGGAGACGCCAGCACTTCACGCTTCCAGCCATTAAGTCAGAATACCCAAAGAAGTATTTTAGATTTCAGACGTGTGCAGTACAGAGATTTGCACTGGACTCATTATTTTGTAATGACGTGTAACAAATGTGGTTTTCCTCTGGAGAACAGCAATGCTACAGCGCTTTGGGTTTCCTCCTCCAGCCTTACTCACTGCTGCGCCTGAGCTTTAACCGCACAGCTTCTCCTTAAGCAAATATTAACGACAGAATAAATTCCTTAGCTAACTGAAAAGGTTATTTTCCAGTGATACTTAAAAGAGCACAGTTATTCTAAAGCATTATTCTACCATGACTAACTGACATTAAAAGAAGTGTAAAGTACATAACTTGATTCTTTTTCAAATACATCAGAAGCTATTTATTTTCAAATCACATCATACGTGTCTGGGATGAAATCCTGCTTAGGTTGCACCGTTGTAATCTCAGAGGAAAACGTACAAGAACCTTTTTCTCAGTAATTCAATGCAAGCCCGATTTTTCTCATGAAATCTCAAAGTTTGGTGCTTGGTAAGCATGTTCTCCTCTTTATTTACTCATTGATTTTTATTGTCATTGGATGGAGACATTTCCTCAGAAAAACAAACAAAAACGTGAAGCCTTGAATTTTTTTTTTTTTCTTATTTTAATTTCTTAAAACATGCTTTCCTAAAGAAGTAGAAGACACTTCTTCACTTTTAAATACTGCCTTATTTCTCTGGAGTACGCTCATTTTTTACTTTCAAATAGGGATAATAGTGATTCTGCATAGCGTAAAACTAATTTAAAATTACTCAAGTTTGCGTTTCTTAATAACAAGATATTTTCAAGGTGGTTATAAATAGTCTGAGTGTGATGATGCACTTCAGAAAGCATATCCCTTCCGTTGTGGACCAAAGGCTGCTATCCCAATGAATCCCTACAGTAGTACAGTCAGATGGAAATGTTATCACCTACCTGAACAAAGCTGACCCTATAAAATGCTGACCCTATAAAATGCTGTAACCCTCAAAGCTCCTGGGAGCAACAGACCGAAATTCTCTTTGCAGGTCTGTGCACCAAGTAAGAACTCCAGGATTATCCTTGTGTGCATTTCTTAATGGAATTAAACTTTGGACCATCATAAATTATTCAAATAGACCTAATTACAATATGTGCATACTGCCTCATAAATTGAATCAGTTCAATACATTAGACCTCAGGTTCTGAAAGTCTTTGGAAGAAACAAGCACTTGTGCCTGCATGTGTTTTATGATAAAGTTTATCAACATAGGGTATTAATATTAAAAAAAAATAAAAAGAGTATCTGAGAATGATTAAAAAAGCAAAATGAAACTGGACATAAATCCTAATTTTACAGCCCCAAAACTGATACACAATTAGTAACTCGTGCACATTAAAGCCCAGAAAAATTTTTGCCTCATTTTTAACCTCTGCATTTTTAGTAAAGATATTCAGACCTATCACACAGTACAGGAGCCTCAAATTTGCATTAATTATCTGGATCCCATGGGGAGATTCCCAAAGCAGCAGCCCCTTACCCAAACTGATTCCAAACTAAAAAGATATGGGGCAGAATTAACAACGAGAGAATCAACACAAAGATGTTCAGGAAAAAAAAAAACACATTGGCCTTTTCTTTTTTCTATATTTGAATTTTACCTTTCTAACAATTATGTATTTATATATTTACATTTTCCATCACTAGCCTTTCTATGTTTTAGGGTTATTTTTAACTTGACTTTTTCAATCTTGTGATTTAAAATAGCTCTTGATCTCTAGCAACAGAAAAAGAAAAACGTCCGGGAAGAAATTTAGTTCAGTACCACGCTCTTATCTATACAGCTATTTTTACTGGCTTATTTTTTAAACTCTTAAAGGCTGAAGTTTCAACTGCAGGCATACAAGAAGCATTAATCTACTAAGAACAAGTCAACATAATTAAATAATGCAGTAATAAAAAAATCTAGCTAACATTATCCATCATCAGTGTCCAAAAAGATTTAATGACGCACAGAAAAGACTTTGCCTTTCAGATATTCCTCCAGATCCTACCACATAATATGAGAGATATTATGAAAGACAGAAAGAAAAAAGAAAAAGAAAAAAGGTGACAACTACCACATGGCTCTGCCTACAAAAAGCAGTTAAAAAAAATTTTTAAAACCATTTAAATTTAGGGAGTTGCAACATTTAATGAGATTATTGCTCAAACTTTGGGCAACTCCTTCCAAACACCCTTCTGGTCTCCTACTTGGGTGATGTTTTTCCTCAACAATTCTTTTTAAAGTTGACCAAAGGCTGCGGTTTAGTCTTTGCACAAAAAAACTGAAGAATGGAGCGTGCTTGCATGTCGTACTGAATTTATAAGAATGACCTGTTTTGCAATTATATTATGTTAGGAATAAAACTTAAGATAGTTAGAAATAAAGTGATTTCCAATCAAAAAACCTGTATAATACAAGGCAAAATAATTTTCCTTCCACATTCATGTTTCTAATCAACACCTGCCCCAAGAGACAAAGAAAGAAAAATGACCTAGAACACAGCAGGAAATACATCTCCTGCCCTTTCCTCTAGCTGCTTCTCCATGGATGGAAAGAGTCAGCACCAACACCTTCACACCACCCCAAAAAACACTCCAATAGGAGCTGATGAAGAAAGAGAGAGCTTAGCTCTACCCCTACATCAGCAGCAAGGGCCTGCACAGCAGGCAAGGCAGGTGAGCAATTCAAAGACAGTTCCTCACCCAAAAAAGAGATCTGAAACTTCTGGGCTCGTTGCAAGGATCTAACTCAGTGGCTGTGTGTAGGGCAGCAAAACACAAATGGAAATACTACAGATGAATATGGAAAGGGTGTACTAGTTGGGGTGGAATGGACCTTTCAAGGTCATCAAGACCAACAATGACAGGGGACATCTGCAACCAGAGCAGGTTGCTCAGAGCCCCAGCCAACCTCCCCTGCAATGATGCCAGGGATGGGACATGGACCACCTCTTCGGGCAACCTGGCACAGGCTCTCCCATCCTCAGTGTAAAAAAATTTCTTCCTACTCTCTAGTTTAAATCTCCCTCTTCTGGTTTAAAACTGTTACCCCTTGTCCTGTTCGAACAGGCCCTGCTAAAAAGTCTGTCCCCATCTTTCTGACAAGCCCCTTGACGTCCTGAAAGGCCACAAGAAGGTCTCCCTGGAGCCTTCTCTTCTCTGGGCTGACCAAGCCCAGCTCTCCCAGCCTGGCCTCCCAGCAGAGGGCTTCCAGCCCTCCCATCATTGCTAGGGCCTCCTCTGGACCTGCTCCAACAGGTCCATCATATAGACAGGTACATAAGGGGCACCAAACTTAGTGAATGTATTTAAGTTCTTTGTTAAATTACTCTAAAACCGAATATCTACTTCAAGTTAATTCCTGTCTTGTTTGTTTTGGACCCTGCTGGGTTCCAGGGCAGGATAATCTGCCCCTTCCAGGATCAAGGAAATGAGGCACCCACTATTTGATACTCTAGTACTTCAAAGTGCTCTGCATATGTGGATCATCTCCTGCAGCTGCTATAAATGGGCTGAGGAAGCCACGCTGGGACTTAGCTCTAACTGCTCTAATAGAAACAATCCATTCATCCCATTTGGGGTAACAATGAAAGCAACGGTAATTGTTACAATGCAAATACTTGTTTTTAGAAGTTTAAGGTGCTTCTTGGATGTGAAATACTAAATTAAACATTTACACTAGCTTTAACTTGAACATTCTTTTGAAACGTGAAGGTACAAGTGAACTAGCTGCACTAATTATTTCTATTCAAACAAGTTTCATGGCACTCATTTGATTACCATTAGATATATTTAACATATTCCCTAAAGCATATGTGTCAATATATATGTAGCTTTTGCCCAATGACAAATCATCAGAAAAACAGTAAATCACATGTTTAAAATTAGGATTTTGTCCCTTCCTAAACTCTCAGGAAGACAGCAGCCAAAAAACTGAGGAAGTCAGGGTGCCTTTGAAGATATTTAATTAAAATCTAATCCCACATTCTTAAAGGCTCACATAAATTAAGCTGTCATTCAGGAGATTTATGCTTTCACATTTGCATATTACATACAATTCATCAATTACTCATGTTTGAAAGCAATGCCTTGCTCGGGGAGCGGGGCTGCCAACGGGCGCACCGAGCCGCACCGCCCGCCCCGTGGAGAAGCCACCTCCATCTGCCCGAGCTGCTGCCGGCCCCCACCGCCCCGAGCATGCTTGCAGGTACCTGACTCCGCCATGATGGATTCCTTTCAGCTCAATCTATCAGCTAAAGAGGAACGTTTTGGGGGAGTCTTCAAGCAGGCAGATCAGAGAGTTGATATTCTTCCTATCATGGAAGGAAGCTTCACAGAACAGCCGCTAAAGTCACCCAGTTCTGCTGGAGGATCTCCTCTAACAGTAACACTTTCAGGCCTGGGAAATTTTCCCAGTACTTTTCTACAGCTTTTAAAATATTCTTAGATAGATAACCCTACAGCTTCTTTCTCATGGATCATTTTCCTTATTCACACACCTGCAGTCATATTATGACAAGCTTTCATGAAGAACTCCCCGAGAAACCATGAAAACATGACCTACATGCAAATGAAAGGCTCAGGAACTACATGAAAAAAGAAATAAACTCAATACTAACTTAGACATCCTGCTTCAAAATCAGTTTTATACTTTTTTTTTTCTTTTGGCTTAATCCATGATCGTTAAGCATCTAGCTTTGGCACACAAGGTAGCTTGTGACTTGAAAACTGATGCGTGAAATAAATTTCTTTGTTGAAGAGTCAAGAATCTGACTTCAAACTACTCACAATGTTCCTTTCATACAAGACTTTTAAATAAAATCAATAGATTAAATATATGTATTTTTTATAAGATGAATTTTTTTAATGGCTTGTCATAATGGGGGGTGAGTTCTCCATAAAACCTCCATTCCGCATTTATTTTGCTCAGTCAATTCTGTATTACCATGCTATTTGTAGATCACGGTCTCTGGAACAAGGTTCCCTATTAATGGCTTGGTCACGATTTCCTGCATGTCCAACAGTGGCTTCAGGTAGCAGCAACCGCAAGATGTAAAACCCCTCCTCTGGCTGCTCTTTTTTCCTAGAAATGTATTTTTATTTTTTTGTTTCTATTAATATACTCGTTACAAACGTACCAAGGGACAAAGCTGCCAGCAGAAGGCGGCATTTTGTAATTCTCATACAGCTCTGGCAACTAAGAGCTGACCTGCAGGACATCTGCTAGCCCAGCCTCAGACCTTTCCAAGCCACCACTGAAGAACGCGTGAAACCACTCAACTGCATTAACTGCAGCCTCCACCAGGTCTTCAATTCAGATGGCAAAAGGTGAAAGGCTAATGCAATAATCACTTGTTACCCTGTCTTGTTACCAAGAAACTGCCTGTATCTTATAGTCATCGAGGTTTTGCTCCATTTATTGTATTCTTATTATGTTATTCAAACTAGCTTATTATTTACGTTCTTCCAAACGCTTTATGAAACTGCTTTAAACCATTGTTTCCATCTCGCTATCAGTTGCTATCAAAGCAACTGTGTCAAATATAGATGCTAACAATAATCTGTGAATATCTGGTAATTTTTTCATCATTTGCATTAAATGAATTAATGGAACAAAGGATAAACACCACAGTCGATGTTAGAACCAACTTCTCAATGACTGATGAGAAGTCACACCTCTGAAACCTCTCTGCTGAAGAGCTAAGGTCTGGATGATGCTGTCCAGTTATTAACCTTCCTCTACCACAAGAGCACTCGAGCATGCTTCCAGCATTCTTCACGGGCATTAAAGTCACTTCTACAATGCAAAGATATCCCTCTTCAAAATTCTGTATCCCTACATATCAAGCTATTTGTCTGTTTCAAAGGAGACTCAGAAAAGAAAAAGAAAATGTCCTTTTTCATAGGCTCAGATGCTCTGTTTTTATTATTTCGGGAGGTTAATGTGCTTATTTTTCATATTAGAAGCCATTTCTGCCTCTCCAAGAAATCTTTTGACAACTGAAGCATCGGTGGGATTGTTAAAATCACAAGAAAGCAACCCTGACACAAGTGATTGGGAAAGAGATTTTCAAGTTCACACTTTTCAACAGCCTTCCTTTAACTTCCTCATCTTTTGTCAACTGGCTTTTAACTTCAGTTTTAGAGAAACTGTTGGGTGGGAAGGGAAGGAAAAATTATTGTTTCTACATCAGTCATCACTTCAAGATTATAAAGATTACAAAGACTACAACTCAGAAGAAAATAAATCTACACATTTCTATAGTACTAGTATAATAGTCTGGGAAGGGGAAAAAAACCCACCCATAGCAGATGCAACAGTACAAGCACCGGTTTTAAAGTAATCAGTTTAAACGAGCCCAAACCCACTTGTGACAGAGTGGGAGGGCTGGAGCCCCTTCCCCACGTGAGAGCCTCCCGTCGCCTTCTCGGCTGCATTCAGCCCCCCTCACCAAGCATCTTCTCCAACCCCTTCATTTCAGTAAGCTATGTCACTACACTCCTGGTTGACTGACACTTTTTCTTCATCGGTGTTTTATCAACAGAATATCTAATAACGGCATTTGAAGCTGGGCGGGGCATTTATCTGTGCTCGCTCCATGATGACTTGTCACAACACAGGAGCGGCACAGTCACTCGCGCTGCGTGCAGCGACAGCCTCCCCTACCCTCCAGAAACCCTCCTCTTCCATGTGAGGCTCAAACCCAGCTCTGTGGCTGACATCAGAGCTGCACTTTGCTGAAAAACTGAAGAATTTGGAATACAAACATATTTTTCAAAAAAATTAAATCGCTATTATTTACTTGTCTAACTACTAAGATGTAATTACATATAGTATGTGTAAGAAGACAAAACATATTCTAAACTGAATCTGTAAGATGATCAACATCCAGAGGCTACAAACACACAAATGAGGCAGAAAAGAGCATTAAAATCTTTTGCATTAATAATATTGCCCGTCCTGAAACTCTCCCTACCTGCTGTTGTACAGTTCATTGCAAAAAGAATGGCAAGAACATCTGTCCCACAGTAGCTGCTAAATAAATAGTTTGTTCTCATTGAAGTTTGACATAGTTTATAAAGTTGGCATCCACTGCCTTGTGTGTGCGCACGGGAAGCCGGCAGAGAGCTCCATTCATCTCGCACAGTCTAACAGGACTTGGTCAATCATCCATACTGCCCAACAGGAAAGAACCCGAAAAACTGTGATGTTAAAGATGAAAACCAGGGAGAAAGGTCACTGCCCAGCAGCCCTCAGTTGGCCTCGGCAGGCAGCAGCCTTTGAAACCACCCCTGAGCTGAGCAGACACGCTGGGAGCTGCGTCCTTCCGCCCACTGGACATCTTCAGCTCTGCCCCACAGCCCTCTCAAGAGCCCCGTCCCACACGTGTTCACCAGCAGCACCGGCTTTGTCATTACTGAACAGATTCATCCTGGTTTTTCCACTTTTCCAAAATGTTCACACGTTCCTTTTTTCCTAACCAAAAATATTGGATTGGTGGGAAGTTCACTCTTTGGTCACTACCTCTGGTGACCACACCACCCGTGTTTTGGGCTGTCCTGTCTAGTCGATTAATCTGATGTTCCACAAAAAAAACAGTACCACTCTATTATCTTAATGATACCTGTGCGTCTTAAAATTCTTGCAAGAAGCTGTTTTATGAGCAAGTAGCACTGACTGTTTCTCATTCATCACATATGTCCACGTGGCGCAGGCCTCTGGGAATTGATTTTTTTTTCACACAAAGTTATGCAGTGTTAAAACAAGGGGGAGAAAGTCATTTAAGTACTCATTAGATTGGAAGGTGACACCTACAAACATCTGGCTTCAAAACAGAAGATGAAAACTGTTCTAAATTAATAGCTTTCCATACGTTAATGCACCTTGCATTTTTACTATATAAACATTAAACTGAAGTTTTTAAAATTTAAATAATGCTAAACCACATCCACCATTTTCTTCTGATGGCTCAGACAAACAGATGGCTCAAGCCGTAACTTCAAATCAGGAGACGGCTCCTCTGGTTCCTGAAGTACATCATCTTGGAGCTTCTGTCACGAACAGCTTTGCTGGTTTTCACCTTCAATATTTCTCTCTCAGGAAAAGAAAAAAATACTCAACTAATGGTCAACCCCCAAAGGTATGCTTCAAAGTAAGTCTCAAACTGAGATGTCCAAACTACTTGTCACTAAATTATGCGTGCCTTTTACATCCACAACAATTTGTAGAAATGTGTCATTTTACCTGTATAACCGTGACAAGAAGGTACATTTGTAGGTATTTCAATTTTCTCTACATTCAAACAAATTACGTTTTACATTTTAATTTCCATTTATCAATTAAAGACTAAAGTCTAAGCCAGCTATAGATTTCCACTGAGATTCTGAACTGGCAGTCAGCCAGTTCAAGCCATCAGTATTCCTTTCTGCTGAGGAAAAACACTGCACAGTCAGTTTTAGAACAATTCCTATATTTTTTATGTTCAACGTATGCAAAGGACACAACGGCAAACGTACTCAGAGGATACAGTAGAACTACACATCCCTCTTTCACAACTAGACATTCATTTTACTTCTTCCTTCAGCTGAGAAAACTAAAAAAAATAATCCTTATTATCTTCAAAGATTACCAACTACTTGCTCGATATAATTAAGAGAAACTAAGTGCAATAGGAAACCACTGCTCAGGTGGGATTTTAGAGATCAAATTCCCTTTCGACTGCAGGCTTTAACAGAAAAACGATAAAGCTTGAGACTATTATTGTGTGTGTATCTGTACACAAAACCAGGCAGCAACATCTTCCTTAAATCTCTATACTCATACTTTCAATTGAAGGACAAGGAGCCATGAAGTGAGCAGAGCTACCCAAACACTGGAGACATTTGAAAACAGAAAATGCTTTGGATGTTCTTTTTCTGCTTCCATCGTTTCCTTTTGTGCAGACCAGCAAAGCTCCAGCTATTGGAATACACGCAGGACTTGGTGTGTTGGGGCATTTTCATTTGAACCTGTGACAAAAGTATGTAAGAGATTCTTAAGAGTTTCAGAGGAAAAAACGTTCTGAAGATGGGCAACATCCTCAGGAAACACAGTACCAAGGAACAAAGGGAAAAAGGCGTAATTTTATATTGCTGACCTACAGGCCTCAGTTTCTTTGCTTTTCTACCAACGGCTCAATTCCCTCTGCTTTGAGTGCACAGAAAACTGTAACTGTCAATTAATGATATTTGCATATTCATTACCACGGCTGTAAGGAATACCCACACTCTTACTGTGCAAGAGATGCAGGGATCCAACAGGCGCGCAGAGGCCTTCACGGGCCAGCCTGGGACTGGGAGCAAAGGCACAAAGCTGAGGGACACGGACTAATCACAACCAGCCGCGCGAGCCCAAGGCTCCTGCCTCTTCAAACTTCCTGAAAACATGCTATCTTTATCTACTCATAAGTTATTTGTTATATAATCCTTCCTGCTTTGATTACTGCTTTCTTCATGCCTTTTTTTACCAGTGACCAATTAACACTAGCATCAACTCACAAACTCTCCACTCTTAACTGCCAGCTTACTGTGTTTTTATAACCATATGCCACTATCATGTAGTTATGACTGAAAGAACTCTCAAAAATACAGGTTAGGTTAAATGAAGACAGTTTACAAATCACTAAGACACTCTGCTTCTCTTACAGTTCACTAACCACATCACAAACACGTTGACGTGAACTTAAGCAACCTTCACTTCAATGGAAGTTGATGCAGATATGTGCACACACCTTCACACGGAGCTAAATTACGGTCCAGAACTTTCCAATGCTTCTCCCAAAAGCACTCAAATGCCTTTTAAAATCATTTAAGTGCATCTGAAATAATATGTTTCAAAACCAGGCACTGTGGTCATTAGAAATAGCAGTATAACCTGTGTGCTTCCCCTTACCCCATGTAAGGCCGCTTGACACCTGAGCTTCTGATGTTAGAAGGTTCTTTTCATAACACCACAATCTTATTACCATAGAAATGCAAAAGATTCTCCATTTACATGTGGTGAGGTACTGTTGCAGCGCACTATAAATAGCTAATGCTGAAAAAAAGGAGGAGGCCAAAAAAGGAGGAGGCCAAAAAAGGAGGAGGCCAAAAAAGGAGGAGGCCAAAAAAGGAGGAGGCCAGGGGTAGCTGAACCGGATCACAGGGAATCCTGGCTAATTTGACAACAGCTTCTGTGCTACACTTGGTTCATCCTGTAGCATGTGAGAATACACACAGGATTTGATTTTTGTTCTCTCCTTCAGTTTCATTTTGTGTCTCTGACTTTTAGATATTAAATTGTTCGATCATCTCCCTTTGACATCGTCTTTGTTTAATTTAAAAGCAATACAAACATGTCTGATTTACAAGATTGTTGTCACCACACTATCTTATCTCCTCAGTGATAAGTTCTTTGCAAAGGCTTTTGTCCAAGTGCATACTGGAATGGATTTTATTTTCACATTCAGGCTCTTTCCTCTTTACCAGTGTGTTTGTGAGCTGCTGCACCTTGTCTTTGGCTACTGCGGGAAGGTCTTGGCAAACAGGCAAGTTCTGCAGTACTGTAAAAACCATCAGGTTTGGGCTCAGGCTCTCTTTGGCTGTTGACCAAAAACGTTTTTATCTCCAGCTCTCATGAACTTCCTCACGAGGATTACAGCTGGTCTGGCTGGTTATGAATGAAGAGGGAGACCTTGTCCGGGTCCTCAGATCTTAGGTGGTTTGCACTAAACTGGGCTGAGAAGCAAACACGTACATACACACTCACACACTACAAGTTGTAGAGTATATGATGCAGTATGCTGCAATTTTGTGCAGGATGAAGGATGAGCCATTAAAGGCTGCCATGCAAAGCTTCAGGGCATTCAAAGGGCTCTAACGAGCCCCAGAAGTCACTGGTTTCCTTGAGCCCATGGATCCTGGCAAAAGATAAGCCAGGAATGAAAGAGGATCAAAAAGGCGACCTCAAAAACTAGTTTCTCAGGATTCCAGCAGAATCCTTCTGTATATTTTTGATTAACTACACAAAAATCAGAAGCATGGCATTGATATAAAGTTAACAGGTTAAGAACTTAAGAGAAACTTCTCGTGACAATGCACATGCCCCATTAGGTTTGTTTCCGTATGACTGGCACTCTTCAGAGACGTAGCAGGTTGAGAGAACCTCAACTTGTTTTCAGCTCTTCAGATGACAGGAGCTGCTGGAATAAAACTAGTTTATTCAGACACTCGTCAATTTTCTATTATTTTTTTAATCCAAATTAATATTAGTCTTCTGAGAAGTGAAACTGGAATCTTTTTTAATAGGTGAGAAACTATCATCCACTGTAGAAGAAGCGAACGGTAAAAGCACAGTATGTCAAGACGGATTTTGATCCTCCTCCTGCTTCGTGGCACGATGTCCAAGAAAAATCATATAATACTGCTTCTATGAATTTGTAATTTCATCCCAGAAAGTAAAGAAGAAGATAAACATTTTCTGTTTGTTTTTCACTTTCACAGCAACACCATCCTTGCTTGCTTCTAGATGGTCACATTTTGCTGACATTTACAAACATTTCATGTTGATCTTACATGGGTCACATCAATCATCTATACAGTTTCAATGACACTTTGTTAAATAAACTGTCATGAAAGATTTATAGAGAATTTGATAAAAGTAAAGAAGATGTAGTTTAGCTTTTAAAGATGCATTACCCCTTTTCTGAGGTGTAATATCAGCTCTAAAATACCATTACGCTTTTCTAGCAGGAGATGAAGTGAGAAAATAAAGCGTACTCTTTCATCAGCGCTCACTTATTTGCATCTCTGGGGCTCCCGCAAAGCGCAGTGGGAACAGATCACCCGCAGCGCTCCTGCGGGAACTGGGAACCTCGCTCCCACTTTGCAGGTTCTCTTTGTCTCTACTAATGCTTTGCAGAAGCCATTCCTGTTCTTAACACATTATTTGAGCAAAAATGACCTCCAGATTAAAAAAAACAAAACAAAACTAAACAACAAACCAAAAAACCCCGGAACTCTACTTCAGATAAACATCTTTTTGAAGGTAAGCTGATATTCCCAAATTCCCTCTCTCAGAACAGGGAATGCAGACAAGTAACACTCTTTCATTAAAAGCCCTTCTTTAGCTAAATGTGGCCTACAACACGCTCATTAAGATATATTTAAAATTTCAGACTTCCCTGTTCTGTATCACTTTAATATTAGACAGCAGCTAACAATGGTCTCACTGTTAGGAACGGCCGTAATCATACCTGGTTCATTAAGAAGAGTCAAAGTTGGAAGAAACTCTTTTCATCAGTTTTCTACTGCTGACTGATCTAGTTACAGAAGCAATTACTCGTTACATCGTTCAGTTACCTGGAAAGTCCGCCCTGCCCACTGCTCTGCGGCCGATCCACGTGTTACAAAGCAGTAGCAAGGAAGCCAGCATGGGAAGATGTTCTCCATTCCACCGTTCAAGGAATCTTTCACCTCTGAAAGAGCATTAAATTTTTGCAACCAAGAGGACCACAGGATATATTCCTGAAAACCTGCTGTACTTGGAGTCTGATGATCAGACCCGTCACAACCGCACGTCAGGTTCTGCACCTTCGCTCTACAAGAGCTCTTGTTACCTTCATGTAGTTACCTCGTCCCTAAGTGTCATGCCAAAGTTCAAACAACAGTGGATAAACCCATTGTTTAGGCAAATAATTCAAGAAAACCAAGTATTATTACAGCAGTGAAAGTTTCTTCACAAAAAATAGAATTATAGAAATTATGCTGATTTCCTACAGAATATCTATGACCAAAGGAAGGCAGATGGAGGTGCAATGGTATCAGGCACTCAAAAATCTCTGGCAAATCAATCTCTAACTAGTCTGTGAGAAAAACTGCCACAAATATAACACAGTTTGAAGGTTTTCCTCTACACTGTCTTTCTCCACCTGCCAGTGTCAGTATCAATAACAAATACAAAATACATAACGTAATTTTACATATAGCAGCACACCGAAGAGTGCACTTCATTTATGTTATGATTATGATCTTACTATCTGTGGTCCTGAGACCTTTGATGTATGTCTGTAACATCTGTCTCACGACAAAAAGATAAAAGTGCATTCTTCCACTGGCATCAAAGGGCTGTCCTCACGCAAACCCGTGTCCTCCATCAATATTTCTCCAGTCCATTCCCTCCTCCTTTACCCACATTGCATCACCCACTGACGCTGGGTGAGCAACTGGATGCACAGGTTGCACGGGACCTTCTGTGGTCTGATACACACTCTGAGCTCATCTCTGCAGCCTTCACAGGGAACAGAACCTTGATATTTGGGCTGCATACATTATTTTTTTAAAAAAGAAGCAAGAAAGAGATGCACTGTGTCAGTTCTAAGTGTTATACGAAGAACTAGCTGGAAGAGTCCTACTTGCATCCATCGCAGCGAAAATTTTTGGTGGGTTCAGAACACTCAAACCCCTTGCTCTTTGGAACGGGAACTTTATGGATCGGACTTCTACATCACTTGCTGAACAGACTTTTCTCACAGTAATAGCTTATCCAGGGTGAATTTGAATCAGCAATTTTTAAAAGGGAAAAAAAAAGTCGGATCTGCAGCCATAATCACAACAGTAAGCAGCATCTCAACAACATTAATTTGTAGATATTGTAACTACTATATTATCAGCAGTGTTTCTAGATACTGCGAGTTAAAAAAAATGTGAAGAGTTTAAAAGCAGCAATTTACCCAGTTACTCGACACATCTGTCAAATATATTACTGAGTGGTAAATGAATAAATATTGGATTTCAATTGCTATGACTAGAAATAAATGGCTAGCTATTCTCCAGGCAGCAGCACCGTGAGCTACAGGCTTTCAGTGTAGGCTTAGTTAAAGAAAAAACAGAGTAATTACAGTAATTCCTATATTCTGGAAAACAAAATAAAATATAAAAATCAGTTTGTTCCATGAAAATTAGTTGAGTCAAACTTGTCACTACTGAAAATCAGAAAACATATTACCTAGCAAAGAAGAGCTGGTATGCACATGAAAAAACAACATGAACATCTAACATTTGTAACTGTCCTAGAACCTTCGCATTATAGTTTCTTATTGAAAAGCACTGAAATACATTGACAGATAAGGAGAAACCCATGTCTCTTGCCATGACAATATACTTAAGTGCTGTTTTGCTGAAATTTCACTCAGATCTGCAGCAACTTTAAAGAACCGTCATCTGCTCTGGAACAGGGGAAGCACACAAATCATTCTGAATTTCATGAAGTTCAAGGCTGCAATGTAAGTGCAGGAGCATCCTCAACATCCCAGGATGGAATTAAAGTGTCTATCTCCATGTAACAGACATGGTGGGTACGCTTTAAAACATCCTCATGTGAAGTGGCTTTATTAAAAAATATTGTGGTAGAGCAGCTGACAGTAGTAGATCAAAAAGGCAACTGCTTCTTCGTTGTTAACAAAGGTGATTAATAGCAATTGACTCATTTGACTCCAAAGTCTTCACAGAATCACAGAATGCCAGGGGTTGGAAGGGACCTCGAAAGATCATCAGTTCCAACCCCCTGCCAGAGCAGAATCACCTAAACTAGGTCACAAAGGAACGCACCCAGGCTGGTCTTGAATGCCTCCAGAGGAGGAGAACCCACAACCTCTTTGGGCAGTTTGTTCCAGTGCAACTAGTCTTAGCTGCTAACTGAAGCTAGTGGTGAAAGACCAGGATCTACTTCCCAGAACAGATTTTCTACTTGAACACACAAGAACTCTCCTTTCATAATTTTAAATTAACTAACCCTTCATTAACTGTTTCACCCCAAGCCCCAACTTGAACAATCTCTGACTTACACATAATTTTAGTATTACTGGGAAGGCTTAATAAAATCTTAAGGCACGCGCAGTCTTCAAAACTCTTCTGTAACACCAACAATGCAGCTAAAATATCTCCACATCAGTTTTACTTTACATTCTCTGGCAGGGAAAACCATCTAAACAGGTTTAAGTCCTGCAGGTTGTTCGCTCCCTACGTTCACACCGGTACTCACAGTGCATGCACGGAAGGTGAGTGAAGTCATCCCTTCATTGTGCAAAGAGCAGCCAAGAGGGAATGCCACTGACAACGTGAATCTTTCAGCCCAAACGCATCATTTCAGCTTAGATCTAGGAGTTAACGCTCTGCCGATGAAGATTTCCAGCTCTAGGTTCCTTCTACTACGGCCTTAAGGTCAGGATGATCAGTGGCCTCTTCGCTGGACATTTTAGTTTTTTCCCAGTCTTTAGCAACGTGTGGTAGAGGCTGTTGAGGGAACTACATAACAGGATTAACTAATGGCAATAACCCTCCTTTGTCAGAGAGGATTACTGTCATTCAGCACCAGGGGAAACTGAAAACCAGGAGTTCCTTTTGTGGTATTTATTTAATATTCTACTCTGTAATCTGTTTGCAACAGTATTAGTGCAAAATGTCATGGGAAGATGTAAACACTCACCAGATTCCTCTTTGTACCTACAAACAAACCAAACGAAAAACAAAAACCAGTTTGTTTCCTGTCGCTCAAACCGTTCCAAGATCCTGATGCTCCATGTTATTTAACGTTTTCAGCTGACTTTGGGGACATTGTAGACTGCTCTGATGAGGCATGTTCTAGTGTCAGCCAACAGTTTATCCCTGGCACGCTTGTCAATCAAAATAAAACTAACAGACGGCTTGCTTTGTTTCAAATGAGCTTCCCCTGGTCATTAAAATTCACTTTTTTATTACAAAAACTACCATTTGGAGAGAGCAAATTGAAATGTTTGTGGTTCCTACTGAATCAACTTCTAGGGAAGTTGACTATCACAGAAGAATCTTGAAAATACAAGAAATGTATTGTTTCAATAGCCTCTGTGCTACCTATTATGGGTCTCACTACAGCACGTTGCCACAGAATCGTCATTTCATATTAAAGCCTGTAACCAACATTTTGGCAACAGGATGGCACGATTTCCTTCAGTGTTTTCAACAGCATTATATGAAAGTCTAGAAAATTAATTTTTTCCTAGCACTGAGCAGCAGGAGTCAAGGTATATCTCTTTAGATAGTATAAAAATATAGTAGTTATCGAGTGTCTACTTTACAGAAAAAACATTGGGTTTCCTATTCTAAACATTGAGGAAATCATGCTCTCTTAGATTAGATTTGGAAACTCATGGCCAGAGCATATAAGTCAATAGAAAATTACATCTAGAATATGGATTCCTGGCAAAAAAATAAAGTGCTTCCAGCAACACCAACTTAATTTGGGGGAGATAAATCAAGAATCCTGACAAAAAGGCCTGATTTCCAAGCAGCCTTTGTGAGACAGAAAGCAGCACGATGATTTGTAATGATGTACCAATCATGCAAAGGAAGCCACTGTTTTATCTGAAGTTCCCACATGAGTTAGAGTATAGACTGCTGCAAATACCAGATTTCCTTTTCCTTTTTAATAAAAGTATATTAAAAAGCCCTAACAAACAAGGTTTCAAAATCATTATCTTACTTCTCTACAGGGAAATTGTGCATATAGCCTCTAATTATGTCAATTATGAACACGTGGGATTTCAGTTATTATAAACACACTTTCCTTCCATCGCCAGTGATTCAAATCCCATCCTACGGATTGATTTGCAGCCCTTAAAACCAAACTCTTTCTTTTGCTAACAAGCACGATCTTCTCCAATTGTCCTTGGAATGAAGTGACAAAATGAAAAAGAGAATCTCCTCTTTCTACATCTTCTACAGACTCTACTTTAAACAAAGAATTTAACTAGTGTAAAAAATAACTGAAATGGTCTAAGATACTGTCCTGGACAACAAAATTTTCTAAGCTAAAAATATTAGCTGTAATTGGGAGGAAAATAAGACAGGAAATAAGCGTCCAAAGCTTCGCCCAGATGCTGAGCATGAACTATAATCCTTAGGTCACGACTTAATCCTACGTAACTGATAGCATTTGCACGTGAGAAAGCAAAAGCCTGGACAGAGTACCCAGTAACTGTCCTGCAGGTATCCTGCTGTTCTCAAAAGAGGTTCAAGGAGAACTCATTTTTATCTTATCTTGCAAAAAGCAATCCGGGGGAACAAACCCATTGCTCTGCCCTGTCTTAGTCACTGTTGCTACTGCTCTCCCCCTTGTACTGCAAACAGACAAGTACTCATTTTGGTCCTAATAATAATATTTAGGAAATGTGGCATTTGGCACGCAAAGAAAAATGTAATTTGCTATAATTTGTAATTTTGGAACGGAAATGATTAGAATTCACTAGAGCTTCAGTCAGACACACACCCTATTCCCGTCACATGAGCAGCAAAGCACACCTGATGGACCCGCCACGCTCTGCGACTGGTGGGCACCCACACCAAACCCATGGAGATAAGAAGTTCCTCTTCATTCTAGATCACTCGATGAAAGTTGCCCTAGCAAAGAAACTGTCCCTTAAACTCTCACCTATACCCAGTTATCCCTCAGGGATAAAAACCTGGCATACTAAGGGAAGAATCAACTGTCTTTTAGTGTTACTAAAACATGTTAGCAAGAGTAGGAGCCTCTCTCTTTCCTTTCTCTCTTCCCACTCCTCATTGGTAAAGGCAAATTAAATACTTCTATAAGCAGAGAAGTTCCAAGAGATCATGAACCTCACGTCCTTAGGGTCCGAGGAATAAATCCCGGTCCTGACAACCAGAGTTACAATGGGCATAAGGAGCTAAGATGTGATGACAGAATCTAATATCCTCATCGTTACACAGAGTAAACCATCAGAAGAGAAGGAAATAACAATACTTTAATTCTTATTATTAAAAAACAAAGTATTGCAGAGGCAGAATTCCATACTAGCTAGCTAGTAAAGGTAATGTGAGTTACAAGAAAACATCCCAAATTAGTGCTTTACTACTTGCTGTTTTCTACATGAACCTTTCTACAGTTCCGATGCTTGCCGCACCAGATTCCTTTGATTGGGCCCAAAGTTTTCTTAAATTTTTGCTTCAACATTTCAGCTTAGCCTACCTTGCCCTGCAATTGCAGTATTTATCTTGATACCAGCCAGCACAGTTTTTCCGTGGTCACACCACCATGGACCTGCTGACCTGTATTCAGCATATGGTTCACTGATCATCTACATATCTGCTGTGCTCCTGGCTTTCCTCCTGCATCTGATTTTCACAGAGTACTGATAAATACTCTCCCAAGTACAGTTTTCCAACCTCTTCTGCATCTGTCACTATTGGTTTCACCTAGACTGCACTTTCCGCACTATGTATGTGAGACACTACCAGAAACCTTCCTGAAGTGAAGACACATGACATCTCCTGCTTCACCTTTGTCCTCTATGGACTGTCACTCTTTTATAAAAGGAAATTGGATTGGTTTGACATAATTCAATCTTGACAAATCCATGTTGTCCATTATCTCCTGGGCACTCACAGACAGTTTATTAGTCACAGCATTTGTCTAGTTGATCAGAAGTTCAGCGGTCTGTAATTCCCAAGCATTTCCTTCTCCTTCCTTCTCTCCACTCTCCTGATACCTCACTCATCCCTCCACCTTTCAAAGCTAGCCATTCATCACTGCCTCATCTCACGTACCCGCTTAATTACAGCGTATCAGATCCACCTGATTTGAAAACATCTAAAAAAGATTTCTGTCCCACTTCTTTTCTTGCTCAGGTTTAGATCTTGCACTTCTGTCACCACTATTAATTGTGGTAGACCTTTAACTGCAGGTGACCTGAAGCCATGAGCATCTTCCATCTTCCCACCACCTTCCCCGTCACGTTGCAGCACACCAACTCTTGCTTTCCTCTTCCCAAGATGGACACGTAGAATTATTTCCTCTTACTCTGGAAGGCATCTGCTGATAGCATCTCACTTGGTTCTTCAGCCTTTCTGATACTGTCCCCACATCCTGCTGCTGTTCTGCTGTAAACCCAACTGCCTTCATTGATCTCCCTCTTTGGAACACTGCTCCTAGAGACTGTCATCAAAAGATTCCTAACTCAGCAAACCTGACCTCATTTTACTGTTGCTATTTTTCCTCTGTGATGAAATCATTTGTATTTACACCCATATTAATTTTTTTTAAAAGGAATTGCAAGGTTTCTGGAAAATTTTACCCTTCTACTACTGTGGAGTTCTTAACTCACAACTCAAACACCTCAGTCTGAGTTATTTTAAGGCATGGTTTTCATTAGATATTATTTTTCCTACTTATCATATGGCTTATAAACTCTATCATTTCATAGGCAGTCTCAACCAATTTCCACTACATTTTGTCATTCTCAACTAGTTCTTGGTTACATCTGAGTTTAAAAAAAAAAATATATATATACTCCTTTAAAGATGTTTTCTATGTCTTATACATAAAAGCAAGTTTCTGTACAGCATTCCAGTACAGGCTGGATATATGTCTGGATTGCAAAGTCCTGTGCTTTGGATGATTTTCCCTGAATCCACATGGATCCCTCCTGCTCCGGCGGCCTTTAAGAGCAGGCTGCCACCGTATCCAGTGCTCTTCTCCCATGCCCCCTCCCTCCACAACCCCGAGCAAGTGCACATGCCCTGTTTCATAAGGCAACAGCTCTTTCCTCTCCAGCTGCCTCGGCTTCCTGAACAAGCCATATCCTTTACAGCAATACTCTGAGAGTTATCTGATCAACTCTCTTTCATAACAACCGTAAATTATGATCATATACTATTTTTTTTTCCCCTGCTTATTTCTCTGTACTACTTCAATCGCAACACAACTTTAAGGTGATCCAAAACCAACTCACCAACCTGTTGGTTGTACCTGCTTTAAACACATTAACTTCATCCCTCTGGTTTTGCAAAGCCTTGATCAGTTGTTGCTATCTCCAAATAATTGCCATCCCACCCCAGTTCCAATTTAGAATCTTTGTGACTACATCAGCAACCTCATATGCAAATGTTCATGCCAGCTTTTTCGGGATGCCCCTTCTAGAGAACACATTTATTCACCTCAGGTATTAACACTGCCACTTGTTCAGAACAAGAGGTTAGAAGAGGAAGAAACCCACAGAATGAACACATAGTTCCTAAATCACCCTGTCAGGAGAGTTCCTGACCCACTAACTGACACGGGTCGGTGCAATTACCCTGTTACTTGCATAAATAATTGGTAATAGACTGAACAGTCTTACTCTACCTGAGAAACGCAGCAAAATCCAGTGAATTCGAAGGTACAACCACCTTATCTGCAGTTCGCTACACTCTCCGAATGCAATGCTATAATGCAGGATGTAAAAGCACTGTTACCTTTGCTTATCTTGTATCTCAAAGCCTGAACCCTCTTGTTCTCCTGCACACTTCCTCCCCTCATCCAGCCCTTTCCATTCTCCTACACCACTGTACTGCAGATCCTTATCGGGCCCTTTTTAGTCGCAGCTGTACATTTCCAGAGAAGCAAGGCTGGAAGTTTCATCCAGTTCTCTTTCACAGCACAAAATGTCATAATATCATATCGATCCAGGCACGCTGCTGCTGTCATGCAGCTGACACTGTGATATAGTGGTAAAAGTCATCAAGGGTCTACCAAAAACGGTGTGGCAGCACGTCTGCAATGCAGCTGCAGAAGAACTGATGCAGCACTGGAGAGACAGAGTCAGGGAAAAGTCCTAAAAACTTATACTGATTACAACGCATTGTGGTATTAATATCAACAATCACAACTGTTTAAAGATCTTTCTTATTCCGTTCATGACCATTCTGTTCAGCTACCAACATCCTGCAGAATTCTGTGTAAGTGGAAGCGGAGGTTTGTCTTCCTCAAGCTATGCTTCATTACAGCCATTCAACCAGGGAGCTTTCTCTTCTCTAATGAGTTCCTTTTCTAGACCATGCTAAACTTGTATTTGGTTAAGGAAGGAATGTTACTTTTAACTAAATAAAGAACAAGAGAAAGAGACCAAATGTTATCCTGCAAGATTTTTTCCTCTGATGCCATGTGTATTGCCACATATATTCTGCATCATCTTTTCCAAAAAATGTCACCACGTATCTACAAATTCATTAAAGCAAACAGGATCGTTTCTAAAAGCTGTTATTTTCCCAGCCAGAGAGCTTTGACTTGAAACATCGCTTATCTCATTAGTGAAGGAGTAACACTGTTCTAGAAAATACTAATAGCATAAAACAAAATCACAAATATTTGTAAGCTCCAGTAATAAGTAACCCTGGGCAGGCTTGCTTGGTCTCTTAGAAGAATCATACAAACACAAAAAGTTGGTAAGACCTTATTGAGTCACTCCAGAAAAGCAGGCAAGAGAAAAATACTGTTTGCTATTATAATGACAGCATTTTCTTTACATACATTCCTTTAACACTCCCGCATTTCGTAAAACTGACCTCTGTACAGCAGGAACAGATTTGGGTCTGGGGCATCCTCACAACACTCAGCTTTGGGAAAGCTGTCAAATCTCAAAAATCCGTATTTTTTAACACTCCATTAGGATTCTATAAACTTAATTTCCCTTTTATTAACATCCTCTCCCCCATTCTCAGTATTATACATGTTGTAATTAGCATTTTCAACTCTCTAAAAATTTGGGTTTTTTTACCTCAGCTCAAACAGGTCTAAATTCCTGCCTGGATCTCCTCCTCCTCCTCCTCCTCCTCTCCTAAATCAACTTTAGATCAACTTAGATCAACACTAACCCCACATCTCAGTGTCAAATTTTTCCTTCCCCTGTTCCTCCAAGCCTATTCCGGCTTCCCAGCATTAACTCCAGAAGCTCCTCCCTGCCTGAAACACAATTTGCAGAAGAAATGGAACATTCCGAGACACTGGGGAATTAGCTCCTACCCCGTCAGTCTTTTCAAGGCAAGAAGAAACCCAAGTTGTGCTTAAAGGAAGCAGCTGAAGGAGGAAGCAGGGGGCTAAAGCCACCAGCAGCAAGGATCCTGAGGAGATGGTTCTGCAAACAAACTGGGGACAAAGAAATGCGTCCTGGAAAGGAGACTCCTGAAATGACTGCAAAATAAGATGACAAACCAGGAGGGGAGCAGAGGTCTGACCTGGGATAACTGGAGTACAGAGGAGCAAGACAAAACCTTACAGGGCAACAAAACTAGGACTTGGAGGACAAGCCTGAAGAAGACAGGTGAAAGATGAGGGCATGTGAAAGAAGCGGAGAACTGGTGCTGGAGCAGAGAAGAAAAGCCTGTCATGGGAGATGTGAGAGACGAGCATAAAATTTGTACTCGCTAAAGCACTCTCCAAAGACAAGCGCAGCTCAATATTGCCACTGCAGCAAACGCTGATGAAAAGCGCTGCCGAAGGCGCCCGCCTCTGCCCGACGCTGGCTCGTACGGGCGACTGCAGCACGTTGCAGCCACCGCGATTCCATCAGACCCTGAGGAAGGTGGGGACAGGCCAGTAACTGCGGAACCCTTACGGGTGGCACCGGCTGCAGCTTACAAAACTGCATTGCTAAAAGCCTCAAGTAATTGCACATATAGCTAATGTTAAAAGCCCGCTCTGGAGATAACATAAGCCCCCCAAAAGTCATGTAATTTCAGAAGTCAGGCTGCTCGTGCAAGTTCAGCTCTGCTGACCAATTATAGCCCTTAATTAGTCCTTTCCCCACCCACCCCAAAGGACCCCAACCCTGCCGATGTGCACCGAGAGCGTGCTGTGGGTACAGGCCTTGCCTTACAAAAGGCTCTGTACAAAAATAAGCCAACATAGGAGCATTCTGAAGGATTTCTTAACTCCTTCATCGGTAAACACACACGGATTTAAACCCTTGAAAAAATAACGCGTTGTCACGTGTAAGATAGACGGGGCGAGGAGTTCGGAGGAAGAAGTCTGGCACAAAGTGATGCACCAGATTTTGATAAAGTTTCAAACAAAGCTTGAAGAGCTCTGCTTCAGAGAACATGTAAAAAAAAAAAAGCTCATTTGGAAATATAA
>JAVSBS010001209.1:36107-94043 GCA_033124195.1 Coracias cyanogaster
ATTAAGCTTCAGAAGATTCAAACAAATCTTAACTCTGCTTTAAAGAACACGAAGACAGGGCTCATTTGGAAGTATAATTCACGCTAACATTCTGAACTAAGGTTGCGAGAAGTTCTAAAGTCAGAGCTGTTTTTGTACATGCCCCGATGCCGCTTCAGCTCAAGCTCTGTCCCCTCGCTCACCCCCGCGGCATCGGCAGGATAACGGGGAGTGGGATGGAGTGAGCGAGGCTTGTGAAATCTTTATTACAGCTCTGGCGTAAAGCACCAGAAGACAAAGTAGACAGTTCCAACTAGGAACAGCTGTTATTTTCCAATTTAAAAAAAATCACAAGACCAAAATATTAATTTATTAAGCAAGTGTTCAGTTTGAGCAGCCACAACTACGTTTCCTAGCAGTATATTCTTTAAGAGAGACTGTCGGGATGTCTCTGGCATAAATAATTTCATGTGATAAAACAGTTTGTCTGCTGCTGCTATGCAAACAACTCTGTTCCATATTGTGAAATACTGTCTTTATACGTAAAAAAACATAAAGGATTTACCTTTGGGGGGGAAAACAACATTTGTTGACATTTTTTTCCAAATGTTTTACCTAGTAAAGTATTAGCTGTGTTAGACTTTGAGAAAGATTATCTTCTGCTATCATAGAAGCAAGTTAATAAAGTGACAATATCAAACTGATGTATCTGTCAAAGTTTATAGATAAGGGTGTCAAGCTATAGGTTATCAGCCTACAGTACTGACACTGTTCATATATCATAGCCCCCCAACACACTCTCTGTCAGCATTGTTTATTTTCAGTCAGGAGTTAAATAATGACCATGTACTAAAAATGCCTTTGGGGAACTGCTTTGTCTTACATACTGTTCACCTGTTTACTTCAGAGTAAGTTTTGAGTTGCTTTTGTTTAATTTTCTGTTTGAACAGCTGGTATTTATCAACTTCAAATGGACTTCAGGTCAATACACCGCAAAAACATTTTACTGCAATTTCTACACTTGCTGCACACACAGAGCTTGTAAAATGCTAATGAGAACACCTCTGCACAGAGCCCAGCACCAGAGGAGCGGGGAAAATGCCACAATACTCCTGAAACTGCATCAACACCGCAAAAGGAAAAGAACACCCAAAATCGGAGGGGTTTTTCCAGGGCCCAGCCACAGAAATGACACTCCTTTTGTACTGATCGCTGCAGGTAACAGCCTTTATCAACCCCTGCTCTTAGTCTGCCTATTTTCTTTACAGTATTCAAACCTGGTTATCTATAAACAGGTAGGAGACATTAGGGGGTTTTTAGTCGTTTTGGAGCGGTCAACGGTAGAGAAAGAAGAGAATCAAGTTCTGCTGAAGTTAGAGGTGAAGATGCAAAGAAGACACAGCCAAGGTGGGAGGACCACCATGCTTATTTGTTGTCATCCTAAATACCTAAAGAAACATCTATTTTTTTTCCTCACATATCTAAATGTATCAATAAATTAATCTTACAAAACTGTTCTGTAAGAAGTTACAAAAACGGTTACATTTTAAAAACTGAAAAATAAATCAAGATGGGAACAGAAAAGTAAACTCCTGGATATAACCAGTAACAACATAAAGGGTTTCCATCTACTTATTCTTTTTCTCTCTACATATCTTTCAGTCACCCTGCCTGGTATTATTCTACCAGAAATCACTTTCTGGAACTGACAGCTCTAATTGTTATATTTGACAAAGTGAAAAAGAATGGGAAAGATCATGAATTCTTAATTCAAACAAGTTTCTATTACTTCTCTGGGAGCCGTTGTCTGAGTACGGATCTTAAGATATGGGCTGAGAATTAACATATTACTCCAAGAATGCTTTTTCTAATCAGTAGATTTTTCTTCCTACTACAACACATTTTTAAAAAGAGAACTGAAATGAAAAGGGCACATTTGGAATCTCCATTTATTAATTGCAGGGAGAGGAGAGGAAGTTACTGGGGTTGTAAACCCTTAAGCAGAAAAGCAGAAGTTGCTCCTGCCAATTCTTCTTCCTCAGCATTAAACTGGCCTTTCTAGGTACCAAATCTAAGGACCTGAGATTTAGAAAGTTATGCAGAACTGCGGTGTGAAGGTTTTCATGCCCTCCAGTCATGAAAGAGACAGTAACATGGCCTTTGGACATGAAGACATCCAAACTAACCTGATACCTCTTAGTACCATGTGACCTTCAACCAGCGCTCTAGACTATTTTCCTGAACCTGATTTTATTCCTTAAAAAAGACAGTAATCTGAGAGGAAAAAAAACCCTTTTTAAAAAGCGTCAATTTCTCATGAAGAGCTCTGCAGGTGTAACAAATGGTGAGACATTTCAATATATGTTTGTAAATAAAATCCTTTCTTTTGCAGTCATTGAAATTACAATCCAAATAAAACATCATTTATTCTATGAGAGTCAGTTTAACTTAAGCCACCAGTAGGCAAAAAATAGGGTGATTTATGAAACCAATACTTTTAAAATACAATTAGACAAAGGACTCTGAAAAGCCAAGCACAGAGCATAGATCTCTGTGTCCCAGCTTCCATTCCAACTTGAATAGCAAATAAAAACAATCTATTTTCTTATAAAGGTTTTTGATCAACATCACCCTATTGCAGTCATGATTTACACAGCTCTTACAAAAAGTCCTTCAGTCCCTTCAATGAGGAAGACGACTGCGAAAAGCCCTGCAACATTTGCACATCTTCGGTCTTATTAGTAAGACCGAATTGAGTAAGACGCTTCAGAGACCTCCTGAGCTTCGTGCTGGAAACTTTTTCACAGGAGCCCAAGCCTATTGTGTAAGAGGAACCAGGGGGTGCCAAAGGAGTTGGTTGCTATGGTGGCATCTCATAAATCATCAATTATTGTCTGTTATTATGAAGGTGACAGCCTCATAAAGAGATTTGCATTTTCGGCTAATTTTAAGATTTTTTTTTTTTTCCTGCAGACATCATTTGCTTTGTAAAAGAAATGTCATGACAACCATAGAACACTTAAGCTTGTTATCGGGTAGTCAGGCATCCGCTTGGCCCCCGTCACTTTGGCATTTGAGCTTCGTAGCCTCTTTTGCATTATTGAGTAGTTTATCTTTACAGTTCATAAATATATTTCTAAACACGGGGACGGCATAATAGGAGAACGCGGGGGAAAGCGATGGAGGGCTCCTGGTTGCCACGGCAACCTAAACTGATCAATTCCCTGTCACTGTTTTAAAAGAGGCACCACTCTCCTGTGGCCCCCAATACTAATTACAAATGCAGGCCCTTCGCTAGCATGTTCAGCTTACAGATTAAAGCAGTTCATGCCTAATTTATCATTTAACATGTCCTCCCACATTTGTAGTGCCGTACGGAATGAATAACAACTTCACTTGTTTACAGTGTTTTCAACTTAATTTCACTAATTAGTTTTTGCAGCGGCAGGAATTCGGGAGGGCAGCGCCGGCCCCCCCCGCGGGTGTCCCCTCGCCGGACCCCACGCACCCCTCCCAGCACGGCAGAACATCGGTAAAGTACATGGTTATATCCTGCTTCTTAAAAATAACTGACTGGGAGATTTCTTTTTTTAATGAGAATGGAAAAGAAATTAAGGAAAACTTGGGTTAGCTGTGTAGTAGAATCATTATCGTACTATGTCACGTTTGAGACCTGCAAAATGGACACAAGCGATGACACTCCAGTGGCTATTGATGCTGTCCTTCTAGTCAAGCTTCTACTGCTTCATTTAAGGAATATGACCAGATTTTATCCAAATTTTAAACAAGTGTGTTTCAACACAGCACTGATCACATCCTGAGCACCTGCCACCTGGATCTTTCTTCCAGATCTTCATGATCAGCACTTGCGGATGGCTTGGAAAGCCCCTTCCCATCGTCTGTGTTCTGTAGCAATCCAGGAGAGAGCATGAAATCTCTACAAGGAAAACCAACACGTGTTGGATCCAAAACGCTCTCAGCCACGACAGCAGAACTCTGTGGACATCTAGGAGAGCAACCCTGCTTAGGGCAGTCAGCAGCATCAGAAGCCAACAGCCGGCGTCCCTGTATCGGGAACAGCCTCTGACCTTTCTGCTCTGAAGGGTGCTATCGTAAAGTTTGCATATTCCAAAATGTTCTCTAATTTGGAACAGCAGAAAGAGACAGAATCTGTGAGATTCGTCTCTGGCGATAGGAAGAGTTTCATGCCCGAGCACAGCCGCCCCCGGGGAGCGGGAAGGGATTTTTGGTTCCTCAGTAATATTTGCACTATGGCTGTCACAAAGGAGATCATTTGACAGCCTCTGCCCCGGGCAGCTCCTCCCTGCCATCAGTTTTACAAAAGGGCTCCTTCCCACAACTCCTGTTAATCAACAGAAATTATACATCCAAAGAAAGTTAAAAGCCTTTAGCGGGTCTCGGGGGGCTCGGAAGCGCTCAGCCCGGCAGCTGCAGCCCTGGCGCTCCTGGGACCCGCTCCCGCAGCCTGTGCTCACCGGGGCTCGCCAGCACCAGCTCCCCGCCTCTGCGACAGCGGTTCCGCCTCACCACCGTGTCAAGGTGGAAGCTCCAGCACCCTGATTTCCAAGAGGAATAATGGTCAAGCTTGAAGCAATCAAAAGCAATCTGTGCACAAGCAGCCATGAAGCAGGAGCACCCCCGAACAACATGCGGGCTGCGAGAGGAGTTTACGCAAAGGTGGTTTCTAACTAAATGCTGCTTCTGCTTTGCACAGCTTTCTAGACCCGTTTGAGGTACTCGAGTCACGGCCCCAAATCATCCCCTTCTACCCGCATGGGTGCGTACATGGGTACACAGCACAGCCCAGGCAATCGCTGCAAATAGTGGAAGTTTGCTTTAAAACAAAAATAAATCCGTAACAACAAAACTTTTCTCATTTATAATCTACATGCTCTGTGATTTGCATTTGTTTTTCTTCTATTATTTAGCTCCTAATACCGCAGGTGGGTACCACAGGGCAAGGAGAGACCGCTGGCCATCAGCAGCGCAAAGCATGGCTTAATTTTACACAATCTAAGAAACAGCAAGTCTACATTATTGGCCCTGATGAGAGATTTAGCATTTCATTTTAAACACACAAAATGGTTGGAAACTAGACAGAAAAAAGAGTAGTTTGAAAATTATTCCATATTAGCACACTTCCCATGTGTTAACGCCCAGGAAGCAGAGAACCTCTCTCTGCGTCAGGACGGCTGCTCGCTGTTTGTTTTGCCACACATTTCATTCTTCGAAATTCTGATTTATTTTTCCTGGAAGCGCGTAGAGGTTTGATGCTCAGTGTTACCACAGACATACTTGGGGATCGATCCTCCCCTTCCCCACTGTTTTTTCACAGGACAGAGGCCATGAGGGCAGCGCAGGGCAGGCTGGGCTTCAGCAAGGAAGGGGCACAGCGTCCTGCACGCCCGAGGGCAACCCGGGCTCCTTTTGGCATCGCTGCTGCTTCAGGAAGAGGCGCCCTCCTGGAAAGCCGCTGGAGATGACAGCAGGGTATCCTCTTGTCTTTCCCCCCAGATTCTGAATTCCTGTGAAGAGCACCGCTTATAGGGAACAGCTTTCAAAGGCTGCTGTAATACAGCAAAATCTTAAGTCAGGCTGGGCAATGCCAGTTTGCACCTCCTTCCACAGAGCATCCTTCACGCCAACATCCATTTAAAAAAATCCTTACAAATACACGGAGAGCCTCCTTCCCCAGCCCTCTCCACAAATAAGACCAGTTCCACTGAAGGCACTTGCACCAAGGTAACACACTGGTGTAAGTAAAGGGAGAGGCTTTTTTGCATCAGCACAAACCAACACCAGCTACTCAAGTGCCTCTGCCTGTTTGCACACTAAGAGTAGCAGCATATACTACTACTTTACACCCACCTTTTTAACATTTTCTTGTAAACTTCTATTGTTCTCCAGTCCTCAGAGAACCGAACCTTAGACACAAAACTTGAACTACATACTAATAGTTATATGAAAAAGCAGTCCCTACACAAAAGCACATAACTCCTCCCAAGATTAGCCATTCTATCAGCTACCTCAGTACAATGCCAATTCAAAACTTATCTTTCAAACAATCTAAACCACACGGAGTTATCCACCTGCACTGCTGAATCCATCCATCACTGCTGGCCGCTGACCACAGGTAGAGCCCAGACGACAGGACAACAGGCCAGGCAGGACCTGGAGAACTCTCTGAACTCTCGAGTAGTAAAAGAAAACAGCTATTGCCTGCACCCTGGCTTTGTCTAAGCAGCATTCTTTCACTGGCTAAGTAGTCTAACTCTGAGGTCTAATGTAAAGCCTGTGGTAGGCTGTGCACTACTACTTAGCGTTACTGAAATAAAAACAACTTATATTAAAAATAATCACTCCAGATTTACAAAATGATGACACAGTGCTCAGAAGAGAACGTCACAAATACTTTAGCTTTGTGAAGCACAATAATTTGCCTTTTACGACTATATATTCATTCAAGACCTTGCTTCTCATTCTAGTTGGGTACACATGGTTGGTGCACTCAGTATCAGCAAAAACGTGGGATCATTTGGGTCCTGAAAGAATGGATTGTTCAGTCTTGTAGTATTTAATACTCTCCTCCACTTAACTGTGTCATGACAAACATACTGTTATGTTTCTATCACCATCTCACTCCTGTTTTTAATGAACTTTAGCCTTTACCACCTGCAGAAATCCTCAGTCCAGACTATACCCACTAGATCAGCGAGGCTGGTACAGTCGCTTCAGTTTTATTCTGTCTGTCAAACTCTGCTTTCAAAGGAAAATGGTAAAGCGTTAGCAAAGTAACACAGCAAGGAGCCACTACACTGACCACAGAATTCCTCCTGACCCGCTCTGTTTGCTTGCAGTTTAAGGTACCGAAAAGATCCCCGAGAGTTAATACAGTACCTTCAGGTTATTAACTGTAACATGCAGAACGTTACATTATTATGCTACACATGGCTAAGGAATTTTAGTATTCACAGGATTATGGTAATTAAGTCTTCCTTCACTTTGGGTGATGTGACACTTGCTTGACTATAATGTCACTCCACTTAAAGTCTGTGTAAACAACATTATCTTAGTCACTCTGCATTACATTTCCAACTGTGAGCAAAATTACAAGGTCAAAGTGGACAAGAATGTAGGTAATCCCAAGGAAACATCATGTAAATGACTAGCTCAAGGTTCAAGCTGGGTTTTCAAGGGTGGTAAAAGGCTTATGTACTACACAATATTTCAGTAATGCTTTGTAGGAGGTATCACGAGCAAAACACATTTCTATTTGTAGGGACATTTAGTTGGTCACAACATTCCAAACTTTTTCTGTTTTAAAATAGGACCCAGCTGCCAAAGATATGCGAGGAGTGAAAGAGAATTGATTTTGTACAAAAAGCTACACGAAACCAGCCAAATATTAATTAGTTCTATAAGTGACAGATGCAAACAAAGAAATAAATTCCAATGACATCATTATCATAACACAATAAAATCTCCATTAAACTGTCAGTCATGGAACTGGGAAAAAATATTAACCTCATTGTTAAGACCAATTTTTCAAATTCACTTAGTCAAATTTGCTTTACCTTTGAATACCACATAGGAACGGATTTACAGTGTCTTTTTTTGTGATTTCAATTGTTAAACAGTCAAATGGCACGACAGGGTCTCTTTTCCCCTAGCAACTATACAGTGAACCCCAGGCACGTGTTTCTCAGCCTGTATGAACTTCAAAAAGAAAACTGCTCAGGGACGAACGGACACAGCACGTGGCATCGCCAGCTCCGCTGCCGTCAGCCAAGCCACCAGCTACAGCGGCAGACTCCCTTCGATACTGACGCTCGTCTCGTTCCCAGCCACCAAAGATTTCGCACGCTTTTTGGTCTTAAACTGAACAAAACGGTTGCAGAGGTGAGGAAGCTGTAATGCTACAATCAGCAGATAAAAAGCTTACAAGTCCGTTAGCTCTGCAGGTTTGGAATGCTCCAGTTCACCCCCACTGAACTGAGCAGTCAGGAATTTCCAAAGTTGTTCAAACACTAAATCCACAAGCTTTCAAGCCTCCATGCTTAGAGATGTCACAAAATCAGGCTGGGTGGGGATTTAGCTAGTGATACCAGTCACAGGGCTTTAATAATTCCTGCGAATTCCACCTGCAGAGAAGAGGTACCCAGGGAAAGGTCACTGACATAGCAGATCCTTGGAAATGTCATTGCAGTCATTTCTATCTTTAACAGTAGCTGTGGGAAGCTTAATTAATGACAAAACTACACTGCTGCAAGTTCTCTCAGGTAGGAATTACGCTCACAAGTTCACTGATAAAAACAGGCCTTTGCCAAAAAACTGTCCCCACCAAATTTCAACTTGCTTTAAGGATGTGGGTCGTCAACAAGAGCCATGAGCTCCTTTTATGCTGCAGACTCGCTAGTTTGGGTAGAAACACAAGACAAAGTCCATCATCTGATCAGCGGCCACCCAGGCTGCATTCTTCTTCCAAATGAGAAACATCTTCATTTTCCAACAGCAAACCAAGGAAGAAACGGTGACATTTGTTAGCTGTATATCTTTATACAGTACACTATTAAGCTAAAACAAGTGTTAATAGCCATTAGTCCCTTAAACTTAAATTGTTCTTCATGGTAATGTGACTTCTGATATAATCAACCTTTAAACTATAGTGTTTAATCAAGAGACTTAACCTGTGACAGCTCAATATTAACAGTTAAAAAAATCACAGAAAATCTTTTGCACTTTACACCACTTTCTACTCTATGTGTAAGATGCAAGAATTTTTCTTCTTTTCTGATGTTCATGAGGCTGACCACACAGTCGAAGCAGGGTCTGCTCTTCACTCAGAGCGCGCCATGTTGTGTATTTACCTTCTTGCTCCTGGACAAAGCTATGATGAAGCCACCGGTGACAAAACTCCCTTCAGTAAATCCATCATCATGAAGGGCTTGGATGATAAGACACAGGGACTGTTTCCCTATCAAACCTACACTGAAAGAGGATAACTCAATTATACCTTCTGGATTACTCAAAGTTTTTAAACAGTTGTTTGCAGCCACAGATAATGGAAAACACACTGCTCAAACTTGCAATCCAAAATATGCAGCCTGTGACCACGGACAAAATCAGGGTACACTGCTCAGCGTGAAGGAAAAAAGGTGTTTCCCAGGTGGGACTGTCTGAGATCTACAAAGAGAAAAGGATGCGCAGATAGTGGAAGCAGCAGAGCTGCTTTCTGTGCGTTACCGTGCACTTCCACAGTGACGTAAGCTATCCTTGAGAAAAGGCCACAAAGCAACTCTTAGATTGTCACAGAACAGGACAAAAGGATATTTGATGAGAGTAATGCTGTTTAAACTGAATTTTGTAGAATTCCGTCATTTTAGCCCGTTGTCACAGTTGGTTATAACAAGGAGATCATTTCTATTTGAAGTATTTCTGTATTCGCTTACCAACCATACTCAGTATTTGTGTTGCACACTAATGATACTTCTCACATACAGTATAACAGTCTTACTACAGGATTTGATGGAAAAACAAATAAAGACTAAGTGCATATAATATTACCAATATAAACAAGCAAAATATAATCTAGATCAGTGACTTGGTGTCTACTTTGGCAGGAGCTGAATTTAGCCTAATGACTTATGGTTCTGATTTAGTGAGGGTTCCCCATCACGTACGACTTTGTGACTTCTTCAGTATGTTTTCTTTGAAAAGTAAAGGTTTTCTGTATGAGATTGGAATTTAATTGTTTCCTTTTTAGACAAATATGCTTTTGGACGGATGCTGATGGAAAGGGCAATCAGATGTCAAAAGGGCAGCAGTACAGTGAGATTATGTGCTGAGGTCCAGGGCAGGACAGGCAAACAAGAGGGATCTCAGATCGCTTGAGTAGATCCTTATAAATAAAATCTCAGATAACAGGCTTTGTTTATTCTGCAAAAATGCATATCGGCAGGTCAAATCAACTTCTGTTATGTTAACTACTTAAGTTACTTTCTTATTAACAAATATGTCTGATAGCATAACACAACACTCATCTGTGAGTATCTGGAATGCAAGGAGGGGAAAAAGAGTTTAAGTAACTAGGAACGAGCTGTCTTGCATCTAGTAGATATTAGCTCTCCAACTGTCCTCTTGCCATTTGAGGGGGTGGGGAATAAATAAACTGCAGCAAGAGAGAGCTCATGTGGTAGCAAGTCAACGGTGCTACTACCTCACAACTTAGGAACTAGAGCACAAACTCTGAGGTGCTGAAGATGAGAAGAACGTCCTGCTCTGCAAAATATTGCTGCGTTGTTGAATTCGACATCACGCGTTTCACTTTCCAAAACATTTATCATGCTGCTTAAAATGAAAAATATGTGAGATCTCTCTTTAGAGTTGAGAATCATCACTGTGACACTTTTTCTGTAGCCCTTAACAAAGCACTCCTAAACGGGATCATTACAATTACTACTAAAGTTGACAAAGAAAAACATATGAGAACTTGTGATTCACTCACCAAAGCTCTCCCTAAAAATCCCACCAGTTGTCATTCCCCACCGCCCACCCGGTACAAACACCAACACGTGAAGGGAGGAGCAGGTGAAGATTCCTCTGGAAAAAGCCAAAGCCAAACACCCATTTCGCACTGAGCAGATCCATACTGATGTATTCCAATGCCCTATCAAAATGATTAGGTTTGGAAAATGGGACAAACAATGCCATGACAAGTTACCTTCTCTGGCCATGTAACAGTTCTGGGGAAAAACCCACCACCCAAAGACAGAGAGCCCCCCACACGCTAAAACCAGAGTACTCCTGAAGGGAAGGCTCTCCTTACACAGCTCCCCCTCCAGTCACCACAAAAAGATTGAGTTTCACGGGCAGCTCCAACCACACCACTCACCACACTATAGTGTTCCCAACTAGGATATAATTACAGCAAGAAATCAGCCAAGAAAATCCAATAAACATAAATCTGAGGCATCTGCAGAACAAGCAAGTCCTATTAACATTGTTCTCCTCTATGCTGTCTACCCAAGTAAAAACTTACCTATGAAGCATTTAATAACTGTATTTCCAGTGGTTTAAGGTATTTCAAGATTCATTCTTTGCAATGCTAAATCTCTAATGGGAATGTTCCTTCATTACTAGAATTATTCAAAATTAATTTGTTTATGCCAAGAATAGCCCTAGGAATATGCCCTAGGAATAGCTGGAAGTTTAAGTAACTTCTATTTTTTGAAAAGCTTCAAAAGTCCAAATCCCTTCAAATCTAATGATATTTCATTTAACCCTTAACAGGTGCCCTGACAACACCACCCAGTAGCTCATTACTTCTTGAAAAACTTTACTTTTCGGACTTTTCCTTTACTCTTGCTTAAACCGCGTGGAGAATCGCCAATGTCACTCTTCAATTTTTTCAAATACTTTTCTTATCAATTTTACTACAGTTATGTCAGCAGCTTCACTAAAATTACTTTGTTTTCACATATGCCTGAAAAGATGTTTATGCAACACTCAATTCAATAGTCACTACAAAAGAAACTTAGTAAATGGAAGCTTACTTTATTTGCCAAGTATCAGCCACTGCAAAATGATGCCTCTTGGTGCGGGAGGCTCTAATGGAGCAGTCCCACTTTACCTGCAATGTGTTCGCAGGAGAAGCTCAATCGACACAAAAAAGAAGCCCACAACTTCTATCTTGCGAGAATCTATTGGTATTTTAGCTCACTTTAATGTTGAGTGACGATGTGTGAAGAGATGCCCTTCCAAAACCCTCTAGCATTTCCATTTTGCTTTTATCATGCCTTTTAAGAGGCGTTCTGTCCAGGCTGCAATGCATTTAGTCCTGATACCGCACCACCAAAGCGGCTTCCTCAGAGACCTTCACGTGAGTTATTCCAAACATCCAGGGGGAAGGGGCAGATTTCAGCAGCGAGCAGCAGAAACTCACATAATCTAAGAGCGGCACAACAAGCTGCTACCTATCCAGAGAGGAATTTGTTATCCATCGTGGCAGGCACACAACATGCCGTCTGAACGTGTTTCAAAGCACACGGGGCCTCAATTTCCTCCCAACTCAGTGTATGGATTGCTAGGAAAACAGCAAAATCCTAAATACACAAGGTTAGAAATTTTTTACTTTAGTTGAAATAATACAGTTTTCAAAATGAGAAAGTTTTGCAAAACATTCTGATTTGAACAAAATTTGGGGGCAGGCTTCAGAGGTACTTGAAGAAAAATGGATATTTTAGTCCTTTGCTCCATCTTCTTCATTTAAATAATATTTTTCCACTTTTGTTTATTTGTTCCCCAGACAGCTTCCAAAGAACAGAAAACAGAAATATTCAAGGTTTGGAATGGTCTGAGTTTTAAAAAATAACTTACAAAATGATGACTTTCTCAGCACACTGTAACACTGAACAGCATCTCGCCTGTACTATCGGTTTCTAAATTATTCAGGGACTACATTCTGCAAATGCATCTGTGCAAGTCCAAGTGTGAGTCAGCTCCGTCTCTGATTCCACTACGTGTAGTACATCCCTAGTGGTTACCTAATGAAAGCGATGCTGAGCAAAAATCACTGCTCAACACCACTGGCTTTAATGGGGAAGTTTGGCAGGTTTGAATAATCCTTTTTAAGGTTTCTTTTTTTTTTTTTACCTCATGCATTTCTCAGGTAGGCCGACACAACACTTTATAGCATTAAGACTGTTAAACTCCTTTTCATGACTTTCCAATTCCTTGTCCTGAAGAATATGGAAAAAAAATATATATATCTCTGTGTGTGTGTGTTGAAAGCTGGAAGATACAGGACCACAAGCTTCGTGTTTGCCCTTCAGCACCCTTAAGCCAGGAGTCTTGCAGGTCAGCTACCCAGTATGGAAAGCACAACGCACGATCCTGTCCTGCTTTCATAGTAAGGGACTTTTAAGTGCACTTCAGGAGCAAAATATCAAGTAATCCTGCTTGCAATAAGCGAGCATCAAGTTTTATAGACCTATTTCATGGCACCACTTTACTGAAAAAAAAACAAAGAACATGGCAAGTGCAAAAAGGTCAAGAGGACTGCCGGTCAGCCTGCAGGCCAGAGATCTCTGAAGACATAAAAACTAGGATGGTTGCACATCTGCAAGCTCTTCTCCATCATATAACATTATAGCAATTATCAATGTCTTTCAAAAAAGACAATTTAAAATGTTGTATTCCTCAAATAACATCATTTTTCCATTCTTCCTGAATCTAAAATTATACCGAGTAAATTTAACTTAAAGATCCTAAGCAAGGCTGAAGGAGTTGGCAGTCAGTGAAACAGCATCGTTCACTCAGGGGACCAGAATAAAAATCCACATTCATTATTCAGGCTGTTACACAAATCAATCCAGATCTTTGAGTAGCCACAGCGTATTCCTCTGCCGGACAAGTTCTATCCATGGCATTGTTGAATTTACCAGCTTTGTCTTCAAGTAGTCTATGGGTGGTCACAAAATCCTCCTGCTTCTCTTGGAAGCAGATTTCATAGCCCCAAGTATGTGTGATAATACTTTGGACTACAGACAGACAAACTTGCCAATAATCCAAGCACAGCTTTCTTCCCTTCACGTTTCATCATGTGATTCAGGCTGCAAATAGTTGTGTAGAAGCAGCTTGATATCATTTACAAAACACGATACAACCATTTCCATGGTCTGAAACACTTTGGAGAGTGTTTACTGACTTCCCTGCTGATTTTAACACCGAGTTTTCTTCATCTCAGATAGTTAAAACTGTTACAATTCTTGGAAATCCACTTCCACTCTAAGAATTCTCAACTCAATCCTGTGACTGCAGTGTGAAAAACACACAAAAACATACTTTCAGTTGTAGCATAGACTCTTCCCAGTTACATAAGCTTGGTTAAAGACCTTCTCTGATTTTCACCCTTCCCTTCCATAAGGAGAATATAGGAACCAAAATAATTCAGAACTGCAAATATCCACTTCTTTTCTTTAGATTGGCCGCAGTTTGCCTTCATCATGTCATACGCACATTTTAAACAGCTTCAGTAGGTTCTGCTTTTTCTCGTCGGGTACTTTGGGACTGGCTGCAAAGGCAAAACACCTACCTGCTGATAGTGAGGGGAGCCACATTTATACTGCTGCTTGTAATATACTCTATGGCTACCGGTAACACAAAGTTACTAATGTACTCCTAGAAGAAAGCCAAAATTGATGTGAAAGGAACTTGATGAGTCTTAATGCAAATAATATTCTTAGAGCCTGCCTGTAAAGGCTTCAAAAAGCTTAATGATTTTCTCAGATGTGCTGTAACAACAAAGCATCTCATGGTTCAGTGTCAAATGTCTGCTAGAAGCCAATGTTCATCACAACTAGAATGACTTGTTCATCATAGATTCCATCAATAATTGTTTCAGTATGTGAATGTGATCAATGTAGCTCTCATCAAGTATAAATCAAGCTATGTATTTTCTAATGGGACCTTCAGCGTTCTCATGGATCCTATTCAACAGTAAGATTCAATCGATAGACAAGCTCAAGTGACCAGAAATCCTTCTCAAAATGGTTGCTATTTGCAAATACAAAACAAGGAAAACATCCTAGCATTCTCTGCATAAAACATATAAATGACGCGACTGCTTACTGAAAGAGCTAAGTAGGAAATCAACTGCACAGTGCTACATCTCATTACACCTGCATTTAAAAGCTGCCCAATTTAAACCCAATGAACATGTTCCAATTATTATATCTAAACAGCGATGTCAGTGGCAAAAACTCCCTTAGATCAAGAGTACAACAAATGACATTTACCATAGATAAAGGGAAATATAGAGCGTATCCACTTGGAGCTCTCTACTTCCTAGAAAAGTGATTTTATTTCTACAAGCTAAAGGCAAAGTTAAGTAGATGGATTTTGGTAGGTGTCACTGGCTGAGCAGAGCCTACCCAACTACACAGTAAGAGGCAGTGCTGCTGCTTATCTCCCTTCTCTCCAGGTCTTCGTTTTAGCAGCTCCTTTAAAACACGGTTCTGGGATGATGTGTCACAGATGGATGCAGGCTGACCTCGACCTGGGCATTTTACCATAAAGACCGTTCTTCTCGGTAAACCACAAAGCATGGGTTTACATGTGAAAAATTAAAGTTCAAACTCTCAAGTTTGAACATTTAAATTATAAACACGAGGCCATAAATGCAGCTTATTTTCTTGGGTGCATTTGTTTTCAAAGATTGAGGCATCCTCGATTTTACCGGCCTGCCCTTTTATGCCAATCTCTTCAGTGACTAAATAAAGCTGAAATATTATCTAATTGGACAAAATATTTCTTGACTAGCATAATTTTAAAACTCATCTGGGTATACTACCTCTTAAAGTCTGTTACGTGTGTAATGAATTTTAAATTACATGCTGTATTTTGGTAATTCCAGAAAACTTTTAGACTACAGTAGTTGTGCAAAGCTTGCCCCAAATTTTGGGTCATTTCCCGCTGCTGTTTTAGAGGGTGAGTTTTGCTAGCAGACAGAGACAGCAGCATGAACAGAGCGCGGCATCTCCCTGAGGAGCCAACAGCGGGACCCAGCCACCAGTGAGGGTGAACCTCTCTCTACCTTTGGAACTTCGGGGCACCCAATCCTGCAAGTTTTCCTGGGAAGTTACCTCACGGTCTCTGTCAAAGACCACAAGCCAACTATCAAGACTTTATGATAATTTTCAACTCTGTTCATCGCTTCCAGAAAACCTCCACACCGTCAATGTCCTTTTATGTCCTACAGTACGCAAAAAAAAAAGGGAATACTCTAAGTTCCCTGGCATGTTTTTGGTCTATCCCCAAAGTCTGTGCATGCTTTGAAAAGCTTAACCAATGTTATAACCCCTGGCATGCTCGGAAAAATCCTTGCAACCCTCTCCAGCAATTGTTTAAATATCTGAGAGTAATTTCAGACTTTTTCAGGTGGTTTCTCCCTACATTCATTTCGTATTATTCCAAATGAGCTTTGGTCACTTGAAAAGGGAAAGGGCAGCCTGCTGTCTTTGTGCCTCCTGCACCATACGCTGGAAAGAGAAAGGCAGAAGGAGCAAGTGCACGGAGGTTGCTGAGTTTCTTGCTCCTCAGCTGCCATATAGTCTTCCTTTTATAATAATTTCTGATATAAAAGAAATAGAGTTATATATTGATATATAATTCAAGAGATTTTATATTTTTCAATTAAATGTCTTTCAACCTTTGCTCTTTAAAGGTTATAGAAATTCATGATTTTAGCCTCTCTTCAGAGTTCCCATCTTTAGTCATAAGGTCAATCAAATTCCCCTTTTCAAATGTTACATCTTTAAAGAATATGGTAACCAGAACAAAAACAATAGCCTAAGTGAGGTCAAAAGATTTCATAACCTTTACATATATTCCTTACATTCTTATTCCATTACTGGCTATAGTACCACTTCTCCTTCCCATTTTTTCCTCTCTCCATGTTTCATGTGTGTTTTCAGCTATTTTACTGATGTTTCCAGACTTCAAAATTACAAATAGATCCATTCCACTTCAAGATTTTTGGGGCCACTACCTTGCTCTAACAACTTGCAGATGATTTCCAGCCTCGCCTTTCTTTCCTTACTCTGTAAATACCACTAATGAAATACCCCAGTCTGATGTTTCAGACCTCTCTCAAGTTTACTTTTAGAAGGGATTACACTAAAACTCAATAAACTTGCATAAGTTACACTCACAATTGTTTCCAAGCTGTATATATCAAATTCAGGTTTTTCAAAGAGCCACGTTTATTAAAATAAAACCTGCACCACTCAAATTTAACCACTGATTTAAAGAAATTTAATCAAGCAACCAAAAAAAACCTGAAACTACTGCAAAGCTGTGCTGCCGTTCCCTGTTTAGCTGAAGACACAGGCAACTGCCAGAAATATTAGTAATTTCTTAGCATAGTAACTGAAAAAAATAAATCATATCGCTGCAAAAAAAATACAATGGGAACTAGATGGTAAACACATTTTACATCAATCTGAATAAAAGAAAACACCTAAACAAAAACACCTGTAAAGGCTAATTGAACTAACCTCCTTTCCTCTTCTTCTGACTTCAGCGCAATTAGAGCTAAGCTGGTAGGGCCTCATTAAAAGAGGTGTAGACATGGATGGACAGCTCAAGGAATTCATACACAACCGAGTCCCACTCAACAACGCCGTGTCCCCAGCAAAGACGCAGGGTCTGTTTTGAGAAGCTACGAGACCTTTAATAAGCAGTTGTGCAAAAGGGCAAAGTTTATCTGGTTGTACACTGCACATAACTTGGAGGGATTCAAAGTCATCTGGAAGATTTTTCTTTTAAAGCAGGACTCAACATTCCCCAAAGGCTGCTCACTTTTGTCGTTTTTAATCAGCTTGTTATTGCACAACACCAGGGCCTTTCGGAGGGCCACCAGAGCTCCCTCTCTCTCACCACCCCCACGGGAGAGAAGTTTATAAGAAACCTCACAATTCCTTTCCAGAGCGGCTATTGGGTGGGTTAGTCTCTCCAAAAACATTAACACAGTAATAATTTAACTACTGATACTAAAGGGTTAGTGCTGGTCGTGGTGTTTGGCTCTCACAGCAATGACTCACCAGCTATGCCACTGAAGATGACACCTCTCCCACAAGGGCTTCCTGAGGCACAAGAGCATTGCTCCAAACAGTCCCTCCTGAATCACTAATGTCTACATTTCTAATCTGGTTAACATACATTGCTGCCAGTGTTAAGATAAACCATCTGGACAATTTTACTACAAATTCTTTCTTGGCTAAATGTAGTTTTTATTGTAATTTGCTTCATTTCCTCCTAATATAATAACAGAACCTTACTTGTGTGGCTGCACTCTGGTGACCTGGCAGACCTTTCTATCAGCTTCAAAATGTCTCATCACACCAGAATAACTTGGTACTCTCAGAGCTTTACTTCTCATAATTCTTCAGTGTCTTCTTTCTGCTATTGCAATTCAGAAATATTCTCTTCTCAAAATACTCTTGGGATACTTATTACCAGCAAATCTAAGGATCTCCTGAAACCCTGCTACACATGTACATTGGTGTAAGACATTAAAGCTGAGGTATGGCAACAGGGAAAGCCAGGTTGAATATTGCCCCATTCCTCTTTTTCACAATGTTTTGTTCAGTTCAGCCTCTCCCACTTCTAAGATCACTGCTGTCACAGTTTGTCATCGGCTGTTAGCTGCACTGTATTGCTGGCTTTAGTTCTCACATGCTCTTTTAATTTTACACTAAAGCAGTTTATATTCTTCACAATTTAGCTAAAAAAAAAAAAGTCCTTCTTGTCAAGCAGTTCCATAACGAAAACTTCCTAATTTCTAAAGATAATTTAATTCCTCTAAATAAATCCTAACGCAGGTCATCAGCTCAAACTCTGACATTACTCACACCGCATTACTCTGTGCCGTCAGGCATCAGGTTTGAGTTTAAAAGATTACATCCTAACTCCCAATTTCTCTTGGGTTTCTTCTCTTGGTTAGTTATGGATGTACTTTTCACAAAAAGCCATTTGTTGGAGGAACTATCCACGCTCTTCACAATATTCCTGTTCTTCAGGGGAATGTAAGATGCCACAGAAGTGGCCAGACTGGAGAACACATAGAAATAACAGGAGCTGCAGCTACAGTACACATGCAGTCCAGAAATGCAGAATGTGGCAATGTGCTTGGGGAGAGAAAGATAAGAGGATGGACAACTGACCCCATGATTCTCCAAGCTTCCTTGTCTTCCATTCTGGAAACTTTAGTTGCTATTTTTCTCTTTACGTCTATTAATACCTTTTATGTGGTATTTGCTGCTATTCTGCCTTGTGCAGCTTAAGCACATCATCTTCTTCTTTTGGTTACTGAAGTATTTCTATGATTCCTTATATATTTTCCTAGCTGTAGCTACATAAAATGCTAACCTTTTCTGCTTGAAAGCCACTTGCTCAAGGAAGTCAAAATATTATCAAGCAGGTATCAGGAAAACAAAAACAACAAAAAAAGGAAATATTGGGCTTTTTCACAAATCACAACTTTTCTGTCCGTTTCTGTGTCCTGGCTCAGAACCACAGTCTTTCATCACCTTTCATGACAGACATCATCCCCCAGCAGTTCAGCATGTCTTTCTCAGAAAGGCTTTTGCAGAGTTTTCCTACTTTCAAGATGTAGGATAAACTATAACATACAGAGATTAATTGAAAAAATACTGGGATTCCTTCAGGTCTGACATCCCATAGAGCACATCCACATGTAACAAACTACCTCTGACGTTTCTGAAAGTTCACTCGGTGGTGGCTGTGCTATTTTTGCTCTTTTTCAACAAAAATGTTTCCTGGAACAGACTTGGGATTTAAACTGGGAGAGACACACTCCCTCTAAAAAGCAGAGAGTATTTCATACGCATCCATAGAGAGGATTACAGCTGTATGAACTCCACAGGTTGGATGCCTTCTGCTCTCCAGAAAGGCTGCTTTCACACCATCCCCGTTCCTTCCTGCCCAGGGGTGCCTCTGGGCTGTGTTTTGTTATCTGCGTAGAAGTATTAAGAAGTATTAAGAAAACATAGACAGGATTGAACCTACTGAGGTATTGCTCTTCCCAGCAACTCTTTGGTGAACATGCACTATAGCAAGAACTTGAGCAGATTTTGTCTCCGATGTATAAACTCAGAGTTTAGTAAATAAAACCATCTGTGTCCAGACAGATAAACACAGAATATCGTTTGTCAACACAAGCATAGGCAAGGACTGGATATTTACGGGTCTGTATAATCACTGAAACTGTACTTCATGAAACCACTTCTGTTTGAATTTTGTCTTCTTCCAATCCCCCACCACAAAATGCAGCAAGTTTATGGATGAAGGAAACAAGAGCCTTCTGAATCACTCCCTTCTCCCAGGCTTTAAGGTGGCCCAGTTGAGATCTATTCACACACACGGTCATGCAAAGACAATACAGATGGTAGGATACTGGGTCTTTTTAAAAAATAAATGAATCAATAAATGAAACTTTGAATGTTGTGGGTTGGTTGTTCTGTTGTATGGCTCTTTCACCCCCAAGACTGCGTTAAAACCAAACTCATGGGTCAAGCAGGGGGAGAAAAGAAGTTAAAAAAAAAAAATAAAAGGAAAGCTCTGTTCTTTCCATTTAAATGTTTGACTAATTAGAGACTGAAAATCATGCTTTTTCCCTGTAATTGCTAGGTAAATAAAATTTCCTTCTAAAATGCAAACTCATTCCATAATATAAAAATGAATACATAGAGGCAGAAAGGTTTACATGTCAAATGGCAATTTTCCTAAACGGCTCACACTTTAACTTGTTTTCTTTTTTCGTATCTTAGCCATGACAAAAGATTTAATGGCCATCATTACTCAGATGTTTTGTCAGCATACTATGATGAATGCACTCTTTCTGGGTGTTATTCAGAGTTACCTCACAAGATTCCTCTTCTATGTTACATTAACAACACCCTTCATACTTAACAATTTGATCTATCACACATTTGACTAATGTTACCCATTAGAGTTCTGTGCAAAGACTTCTTGATTCAGGGAAAGGTAGTTATTAAAATTAAATATATCCTTGCCTCTTAAAAATGCATTTTCTTTAATTACTAATATACATTAAACAGGATCAATCCATTAGTGTAGCTATCCTATAAGCTGTCCATGAAAATAAGTGTAAGGAGAATGTATTATCAATTAATTATACCCATTCTACCTGACCTGTGGAGATGGTGCTACCTCATCTCTCAAAACTCTCTCCTCAGGAGCCTAAGAAAGGAATTGTCAAAAGGAACAAGACGAGCAGCCAAAATCCATTCACTCAGCTCCAGGACACCATGAATGCACAAGGACAAGCTGCGTGACTGCATCCCAAGAGGCAGATACTGCAAAGCTTTAGCTGCTTCACTCTCCCAAATCCAACCTTACGCCATCACGATTTGAAAGGACACGGATGGAATAACAGGAGTCATTAGATAACAACATAACCCTTCATGCAACATCTTCCTCTTTCCTTTTCCCCACTGCTTTGCAAACAGGAACTAAGAAACTAGAAGAGCTGCAGCGGGTAGCCCAGTTCCAGAGCGGTTAAGCACTGAGGGTCAACCACCATTTGGAGGCTCCACAGGCTCCAATCACCCCTTGCCCAGCAGCTAAGGGGCTGTCTCCTCCAGCGCTGGCCTTTGCAGTAGTCACCTAACCTCACCAAAACCCTTGCTTCGCTCTCCTCTCTCCAATCTTCTTCCCTTCTTGTTTGCTCCTCTAATCCCTTAAATTAAATCCTAACCCCATAAATTAAAACATGAACCAGTAAAAAAGGCTCAAGCCTCACTGCCAGGGGTGCACTCCTGGAGCAGAACTGCGCAGGTCTGCGTCACAGCACCAAATGCAGAACAGGCACCTTTACATACATCAAAATCTAATACATTTTCTTCCTGAAATATTCATTTTTGCTTAAAAACTTCAACTACTCATAGAAATCAGAGCATGCTTTAGACAGTCGTTCAACTAATGATTGACTTTTCAAGTAAACTCCCAGTTGAATGCGGGAAATCAATATCGATTTTTAATGGCACCTATAAATCTTGCCGTATTTGACATAACTTGCCAACAAATAGAAACAATCTTCAAGAAACTATTTTGTTCGATTACCAAGTATGTAAAAAAGACAAATAATGCCTATCTAGACATCTTCACCATTATCAACTTCAGTCACTTGGAAGCATCAACAATAGCAACGAGTTATTTAGAATTTATGGGGGTTTTGTTATTGGGATGGTTTGGGGTTTTTTTCAGTTTTAAGAACTTAGATGATGAATCTACAAATAAGCTGTTCTTTCTATTCTGAAAGACCATTGAAGGTTTTATTTATAGATTTCTTTCCAGCAGTGTTTGTGCTCATGATTTTTTTTTTCAAAGGGCCTTCAGAACTTCAGAACTGAACCTGCATAAAACTGTCTGAAATACTACATCAAAATGTACAATATTTAGAAAAAAGCTGCTTTTCCTACTTTGACAGAAGTATCATATCTTTACATTGAACTACTTTGAGTAATGGTTTCTTAGCTTGAGATGAATCCTCCTTTGAAAATAGGCCTTTAATTGCAGTTAATGTTCTACTCGCAGGAATCAATAAAAAAACCATGAAAATGTAGTGTTAACATTCCCTAGAAAACTCAATACACTATTTATTTTATATTATCTGTATCTAAAAATTATAAATAGAAGCCCTGACCATTTATGCTTTCTCCTATGCTCTCCAAAGTGTTTATTTTCCCTTGTGTCCTATGGGTATTATTTGCAAAATTAAACCTCACAGAGGTCAGGATAAATTGTTTGCATAAATGCCACGAGCTAGGGACAAGATTTGAAAAATTCGGCTCATTTTATCTGCAAAAAGATGTTTGACTGTTTTTTAACTACAGGTGAGGTCCTCAGTCATCTCATACGACTGGAAACAAGGGCACGCACAACGTACTGCACTATCATGGAGGTGGGAACAAAGCCGGAAATAAAAATTAGGTGTATTTCAGATGATAAAAAACCCAAACCCAAAACTAGACGTATTTCAGACCATCACTTAATACGCTCAATTCCTTCAATGCCATAAGATAAAACCCTGTAAATATTAATGTTATTTTTAGACCAGTAGACAAAAGTAGATATAACCAAGTTTTCAGTGTACTTGCTTATAGCACTATCAATGGTGTACCCCACTGAAGAGTCTGTATTCCAGTTCTAAAACCACAGGAAATATTCAGACCCATTTTTTTCTTTTTTTTTTTTTTTACCAATAATCTTTATACAGAAGTGTGGAAGGACAAAAATCCTTTCCGGTTCACCATCTGGGAGCAATCAGTGGCATGGTGCAAAAAAACGCACATTGCAGAGAACGAATCCTTTCACATTTTTATTCTGAACCATGATGTGGAGTCCTGCAGCAGAGCTGTGAGGCATCTCCCATGGGGGACCAATTAAGTAATTACACAAGGACTGTAGCTATAGCCTAAGAAAAACCCTGCCTATATTCTTATTTTGCATCAGAAGGGGACAGGCTGAAGAGGAAGGGGGCAGGGGGAACCCCACTCTCTGTCACACTCCAATCCATGGCACAAACTGCATTAATTTACACATGTCGACATCCATTTCAACTCGCACCGCAAAGCCAGAAGTCCATTTTCCAGAGAAGACAGCTGGCTATAGCCACATCCCAAAGAAACCTGCCTGTCATAAACACCACCCCACTGAGGAGCAACTGAAAAAGCTACTTCAGAGTAAAACAAACAACTACTAAGTTTTGTCAGAAGCAGGAAGAAAAAAAAAGAAAAAAAGGAAGAAAAAAAATAACTTCTGAAGCACCATTTCTTGCTTTTAGAATTTGTACTAATGTCACATCACTACACAGAACAACAACAACAAAATATATTTATCCTAGAAGCTGCAGACACACTAATGCATTTTACGACGGCTCGTTTTACAGACCCTGAACTTATTCCTGGACTGCATTATTCTTGGTGAAGAATTTGCCTCCTGTACTTCTGCATTGAGAAAAAAACTTTGGTGTAAAATGCTACCAAAAACCCCGATAGCTCCACTTTTGAACAGGTTTAGACCTGTGGACCACCACACCACCAAGCCCGTCCAGGGCTTCTGCCCTTCTCTCTGGGCAAGGGTGCCTCTCCCAAGTAGGGAAGGTCAGCGGGGCTGAGGTGGATGAGCTTTCCTTCCTCCCCTCTTTCCAGAGATTTCAGAAACAGGGAAGCATCCAGCTGCCTCGTAGATCAGCACTGAGGAAGAAGACGAGCAGTTTCTCCCACACTCCTAAATTTATGTAAACATTGTCTAGGAGAAAAATCAAAGAGCATTAAATGTATTTAAATAAAATCAAATGCGGCGGTTCCTGCAATCGTCACAGGACCTGACCGGATTTCTACCCGCAGCAGATCCTGCACCGCAACTCCTGGCCTGATCCCGGAGCGAATTCCCTGCCTCGGCCTATCAGCCATTCATCCGTCTGCAGCTCATTTAGAACTAAACTTAGCACAGGAAAAAGACACTTCAAAGAAACTATACAAAGTATTGTGAAACACTTTTAAGAGGTTTGGGGCATTTGGGGAAGAATAATTCTAACCTACTAAAGAGAAACATCGTTTTGCCCTAAATGTGCTTTGTTCAGCTGTCATTGATTTTTGTCAACTGTGCTACCTCAACAAATACAAGAAATTGTATTTATCTCCTCTGCCCACTTCACATTTATACAGAGTTCGACAGACCTGTAATTAACAGCCTCACAAAGAGCGGCAGCTCATGAAACTAAGCAGCAGAAAACGAAGAGAAGAGGTTTGTTTGAAAGAAAAACACCTATCCAAAGCACGGCGTGGTTTATACAGCTTAGTGCATACTTGCTGCAATCTAAAAAAATACTACAACCATGAAATCTATGATGAGAATGCTTCGTATGAAAACCACCACAGGATTAAGTTCAAGAAAGGAATTTCTCATGCAAACTTTGCACTCTAATCTGAACTTTTACTGTAAGCATTCACTTTCAGTTCAATTATATTTCAGGGGATATTTAGCCAGATACTCTGGAAAATCTGACTTGCTCTTGTCTACTTTAGGAATTAGAGGAGACCAGAGATCACAGCTGTCTGGAACAAGATTATGTTTGTAAAGTACAAAAATATTAAAGATGGGAATACTTTTTAAACAAACAAACATAAAAATCTCAAGGCAAACACAGATATCTTTCATCTTATTAAGCAAACATATGACTATTTCCTTTTCATTCTGTACAGAACAGTCTTATTCAATTGTATTTAAAAACCCTCACAAATTCAGATAGCTTTTCTTCTTCCATGCAGATTTCTAATCAATTTTGCAAGTATACGTCGAGTAGCAAAGAATCTTTGGTGAATAAATGATGCCACAGGAAAATAAAATGCACCGATTCCTGCTTAGTGAATTCTTGAAAGAATTCTGAGATTAAAGGCACATAAAAAATGAATTACCCTTTTTCACCTCTCAAGAGAGTGATCCTACAGGTCAGCTTTGAGGTACATCTGAAACAAATGGTAAACTGTTTGGTAAACAGAAGGATTTTTCAGCAGCCCTTTTTGAGGGAATCATGGGAAAGTTTAGATCTAATCGCTGCATAAAGATGAGTTCAAACTAAGGTTGGATCTTTTTACACATTCTGCCGATGAAGCACACAACATGGAAAAACCAGGGGCTCCAAGGGACCCTTTCACATCAGCACCCTACTGCCTTTGCTTTTATTTTTATCAAGTATGTTTTGGTTTTTAGACACAACTTTAACATACTGCTTACAAATTTAGCTCTGATTAGTCCGAGTAAGGCACTAGCATGTCTCACTCCCTGTCACTTCAAAGGGGAAAAAAAAAAAAAATTGAATATAGCAGAAAACTTAGGAAGCTGTTCTATTTTCCAAGCGTTCCCAGGCCGTGCTGAGAAGGGGCTCTGCTGCTGCTGCCCTGACCCCACCAGGGAGAGGCAGATGGTGGGACCCAAGCCCGCTGTTACCAGCACTGGGGAAATGCCTCCAAACGCTTCCGCTCCTGGTTACCAGCACTAGATCCACAATTCAGACGGAAATACGCTGCTTACGCACTTCGCGAAGAGGTTTGCCCTGAATTCCTATAACCGCAACAATCTAAGGACTTAAAACAAGGCAGAGCCTGGACACAACCCCCTCCTCCCCAAACCCAGCACTAGGTTTGTGATGTGAATACAAACCCACAGAAAAGATTCTTTTTTTTTCCTCCCTTATTAACATGAGAGATGAGCTCCTCGAGGGAGCCGCAACCGTACCAGCGGAGCGACCGCAGCACGCCCGGCGCTGCCGAAAAACATCCCACCTATGCCTAAAACAAAACCGCTCAACTCTCAGCTGCAGAAACAGCGTTTGTATTTATCTGAAAAGGGATGGCAAGTCTTTAATTATTAAACCAATTGCATTTAGCAGATGGTCAAAGAAAAGTACTTTTAAAAAGTTGCCCAGAGGGTTATAAAAACGAACAAGCTAAAACAGCTGCCAGCTGGTGCGTGAAATCAATAATGAGAAAACGAGTCCTACTGTATCTTTGTGCTCATTGTCTGGCCGAAGACAGCGAGGACAAGGGATGGGGAACGTCACAGCGCGGGTGAATGGATTGCGTGTATCTAATTAGGGAAAGACAAACATCTGAAGTTCGGCTGTAATGAGAGAGACCGTGCGAGCGCGTCCCTGCGCCGAGGACGCCGGCGACGGACGGAGAGGCTGCGACGAGCCCAAAATGCAGCACGTCTTGTTGTGGCTCTGTCCGATTCATCGCTTCTTTCCAAAGCCTGGGAAAATTCAAACTGTCGAAGCAGCACAAGCACTCTGAGGGCAAAAGAGCCAAGTTAGGCAAACATAGGAAATGTTTTAATAGATTTCTTCAACTTGTATACATCTTTAAAAGTACAGGCAACGCACAAAATGAGTACACTGAAGTTAGGTGAAAGCTTTTCTGTGTTTAATGACTATAAAGTGTGGCTAAGGACAAAAATCGCTGTTAAGTCTCCATCTCCCAAGAGCAGCAATCTGGTTATCACTGATTTTTGTTCTCTGAACCGCACTTTAGGCCATGTTCACACTAGAATTTTTTAAACTAAGGGCCTCTCACCTCGAACAAAAAATCTAGAGGATAATCAACATTACTAAAGAGGTGAAAATCAGCTCAACTTTAAAGCTTATTTAAATGATCAAATAAACCCCAAAAAAAAACTTCCAACCATAGGAACCCAACTACATCATTGGTAAAAACAACAGACAGTGCTTTTGGCAGGCAAATTATCAGCTGAATATCTTATTCCATGGCCACAGTCTTTTCCTCAATCAGCTGAAACCATCAGTTTGGCTCAGCAAGCATTTGGGTTGCTTTGTTGTACTTTGGGGGGGCTGAGGGGGGGAGAGGGTGGTGCTTTTTTTTTTTTTTAAAGGTTCACCCTTGCGAATGATGGGTTATTTGATGAAGATGGGGTGGAAGGAGGAAGCAGTCACATGCAAAAGTAAACAAAACAGAATTGAGAAGAGCACATGAAGTAGAATTTCAGCTGCAGACAGAGGTTTTGCAGTAGCAGAATGCTTAAAAAAAGAGGCCACCCCACCAGAGATATAAATATATCAAATCACAGAATCTTCCTGACCTGTCACAGCAGTTTTTCCAGTGAAGGTCCATTGATAAAAAGAGAGAAAAACAGATTAAGAAAAGGTAGAATAAATTATTAATTGCTGCTCAAGACAGCGAAGATAACACAAAAGCATTCCAAACGTTATTTTTAGCATATAAATAGTACACTCTGTTTTAACTTACATCAGCTGTTTTCTTTATCAGATTTTTATCTTAAGATGGAAACAGTACACGTCTCTAGCTCCCGTCAGCTGCTGTATTTTGTACAATTTTATCTTAGCAAGAAAATAACGCTCTGTGCTTGAACTCGCATCAGCTGTTTTTCTAGTTCTTATTGACACGACATATTGAAAACTTTTCTTGCGCACACAAAAACCCTGCGCCCGTATTACTGCATGGAAGTGAGACTTCCTGGGGACATCCGGATGCGGACAACCCAATTAGCATTAGACTATTTGGTTTATGCAATGGAATGTTGCTTTTTGCAAATTTAAAAAAAAAAAAAAAAAAAGGCTTTATTCCCATTCACGTGACAGAAAAGCATTTACAAACCAGCTATGATACGTGCAGGTTGGTGGTGGTCTCATGTGAAGTGAGCCAATATGATGGACAATTATAGCCCTTCTGACACGTACTAGATTAAGAAGAAGAGGGATGGCCTCTTTGATGTTCCTGGAACTGGATTGTCACTGCCGTCATGGTTTGGCTTGTGTTTTTTAAAAAGACACCTAGATTTGTAAACAAGGTTTATTTTCAGAAGCTCGATTTACCTTCTGCTACCACATAAATTCTGTATAAATGAGGTATCACCGTCATTTTTCTTTTCTGCTGTTCAGCAAGGCTACCTTTCAATCACAGAATATATAAAATGCAGCTTGGTAGCACCGAGCATTCATTCTGTCTGCTCATTTATTTAGGAATCCTGAAATAAGCTCCTGAAACATTGCTTACAGCAGAACTGTAAACTAAAAGGCACTGGAATAATAAAGATAAGGCTGTCCCATTTAGAAAGGGAAATTTCTACATTCTTGGGTAAACAGAGTGCTCTCATAAATCGAGCAATGCCTTTTAGTGCTGTCAGGGTGACTTGAGTCTAGATGGCCCATTGTGTTCCCTCAGAAACTTACTTAAAATATTTACTGTAGAATTGTTTTAGCAAGAATGATGAATAAATTTAACTCTTTTTAACAAAATATTTTGGTAAAAAAGTATGCTTTTCATTAAGTTCCTTTTAATATCTGAATAAACATGACTTGCACGGCAACCAAGCCATGGCTCCCTAAGTACATGTACAGAAATTGCAAAGACACAGATAGTGATCTTATTTGTACTTTAAAACTATGAAATTAATAGGAATCATTATTTTAATCAAAATCTACAACGTCCAGTTCCTCATCATCTCCTAATGTCATAGTCATACAACGTTTTGCCCTTGGTGAGCCTAAACATGCACCAGTCCTGGTTAAAAACTTCCATGAGAAAAACCTGTGATAATTTTTCTCTAGCCTCTTTATTTGCATATCCAAGAAATTACTCATTTGACACTCAGTCTTGACTGGAGGATCTAAGAAAATAGCATGAAATGTCATGTCAAAAAGAGGGGAAAGAAGAATAGGGAAAAAAAAAAAAATCCATTGTTTGCACACAGCGCTTCTGGCAATATTACAGAACACACACAGGCAGCAGCAAACAGGAGCAGAGTCGCAGGAATAAGATGAGTGTAAGGAGGGAACAGATAAAGTACTGACCCAAGCAGCAAAAAGCAATAGCAAAGATCATGAGACCATTTTATGCCAGCTTCAGTTGTAGGTATAGGCTTGTGTAAGTTAAAAAAAAAATAAATATACCATCTGACATGTTTGGTGAGCAATGGAAAAATGATCAACGGTGTCAGTCCAGCCCAGAGTGAACAGACCAACCCATCAGAAGTACTTCAGCCATGACTAGCACACCTCTTGGCAAACTCACTAGACATCCAGCATTGCAGAGGCAAAACAGAACAATTCATTCTGAACCCTGTAATGGTTCACAGTGTGTCTGGAGCACGGATAAAACGGGTATTTTGGGATGTTTTGCAGGAGCTGAGGAATGCAGCCTATAGATGCACCAGTTCACAATATGTAAATTCACTTGTACAGAAAAAAAACAAGTTGACAGGAAACCTTAAAAAGGTTAGTATTATGATGCCAACCACTGAATACACAAGAATATAGTTTTTCAGAGACAAGTATCTACCGGTATACAAGTATCTACTATTATGTTTTTCCTTAACCTACAATAAACACTTCTATAAATGTGTTCTTTTAACCAGGTCACTCCCACTGCAGCTACTCATTTTGCTTAAAAATACACATTAAATTAGTCTTAAATGGATGTCCATAACCTGCCTTTATTATCATCATTTGTCTAAACTTCTTCAAAGAGTTCAAAAAGGGCTTAAAGGCTCAGGAGATGGGAAACTGAGGTGGATTTAAAAAAAACAAACAAAAAAACCAAAAAAAACACCTGCTGTTGGATTAACTCTTTTCTTAAAGCCAAGACCGAACAACATACTACAAACATCGTCTCTGGTTTCAATGGGAGAAGATAGACCTGAATTTTTCAAAGAAAACCAATCTATGGCAACTTTTGACTCAAGCCTACATTGACAAGCAAAGACCACAACTCTTTTTACAGTATTGTGACAATTGTTTAGAGGTGTTGTGAAACCACCAGACATTCCATCCAACCCTGTGTCATAATTCCTGCTGCTCTTCTAACTGGTGCTCAATATTCCTCTCAAGTTGCAAAAGAAATTAATTGTTTGATAATACACAAGGGAAGCATAAGGGGACTTGTTCCCTTCCCAAGCAAAACCAAGAATATTGGCTCTAACTTGGCGGGGAAAGAGCAACAACAGCCTGTTTTGGAAGAGTATCATGTATAGAAGAGAGTGTAGGAGAGCCAGGCAGGAAGGAGTTGCCCACACAAACAGGGAAGTTGCATCTGAAGCTAAATACGCTCCCATGTAGGCACTGGGACTAGTGGTGAGTTATGTTCACCTCAAGTTCATGTTCCACAGCATGACAGAGTAGTCCTTCCAGAAGACTATGCCTGATGTCACGTTCCAGGTTATGCTATACACTGCTGATGCTACTTTGATATCAAGTCTCAACTGTCCTCCAAGCTGTAGAAGGTAGCATGGTAAAAACAGCACCTCTGCTTCTTCAAGTTCTCTATGGTTCCACTTCAAAACCAAAACAACTCAGTAGCATAGCTGTGTATTTTTCTAATATTAACGTTTCTTTTAACTAGTGACTGTCCAAAATTTATTATGTCTGTGAGAAGGTCCAGAACTATGATAATATTCTGTTCTTCAGGAAGGAACTCCAAGAAAGGTAGCAGCTAAGACCAGGAAGACCAAGAAGAGTAACAACAATAATGGTAACAATCACCTCTATATTAGCGAGCTCAATTTGAGAAGGCCATGCAGAAATCAGTGACAACTGGACCAGGTTTTGGTTTATCATCAGTTATTTACACCAAAATTCAAAGCCCTTCCAAAAGAGGTGGTTCTTGCTAGGTCTCAGAAAAGGCCACTTTCCTGTGATTGCACATGTGACCTTTTAAACTGATTTTCACATGTTATTACTTTGTAATACTCAAACTGGCTTGCTTTTTCTACTTTTCTATCACAGTAACACGCACAGGATAGTTTTACTGAAAACTGGCTTACTACTATGACAGTAGAACCAATGACCTCCAAATGCAGGACCATGCTCTGTGATGAATTCCATGATCAATCAGTACCCTTGAATAATAAAATTTCAGCTCAGGGTTTCAACAATTCCCCATGTGGATCTATTGCTCTCACTGCAGCACTGACTGGGATCTCTACGACCTCTTTAGCCTGCTACTTCAGCCGTTTCCAAGACTTTTCCTTGTATAGATACTCTATATATATATTCACATTATTTACACCGGCTCATAGTTTAATAATTTCTAATTTGTTAATTTCAGGCATTTGTTTTTGACCATAATCCAACATATAAATCTATGTTGTAAATCTGTTTCTATTAATGAGTTCAAGAATGCTTCATAAAAATGACACCATTACAAGGAACAACGGACAGAAAGACCAAACTAATTCCTCTAACACGGAGCTAATAATCTCCTCTGTCCTTTTACCTTCTTCAAAAATTAAGGTCTAGACTAGGGTTATATTTTATTTTCCCTTAAATCCTACTCAGATTAGGTGCAAGTTATTTCAAAATAACTTAATAACTTCTCTCAAGAAAGAGAATCCAACAAAGTTCTTGCAGAGAGTGGAATCTGGAGGGCATCAGAAAATAAATCTGAAGTCACTTGCCCTGGGGAAGCGAAGCAGGGTGCCTTTAAATGCAGCGTCATCTCCATTTTACTACTTGGTTTACCTACACAAGGCTGCGAGTTGCACCCTCTAAAGATTTGTTCCAAGGAGAACAAACCACAATTCAAAACATGCGCTTCTACTCATCGGTCAAGCTTCTGCTCCACAGCCTGCGCTATGATGCACAATACTGCTCGTTACAGAGGGCCTTTCACATCCTCTAACAGCAGCGAGACCCGCTCTGAAATATTGCAACACTCACTTGAGAGAGGTAGGATCTCACTCCACAGCAGGGTAACAGGTAAGGAATGAGAATGCTGCCGTGACTATGCTGCTTCCAATATCCAGGTAAATAACTTAAAGATAGATGAAAGATCTGTATTAAATACTCTATCTTTGGTTGGACATGAAGATCTTGAAGGTCCTTCCCAAGCTAAGCGATTCTATGATTCTATCTTGAGCTGTTTTCAAAATTAGATATTCATGAGACTCGACTCACTTGATGGAACTCTATCTACCCAAAATTTTCCTAAGAATTCCTGGTACTGAGAGCTAAATAAAAGAGATCAGAAGTTTTCAAGTAGACAACCAGAATGTTATCAATAGTTAAATAATTATAACTTTTAAAAAAATCAGAATCACTAGCGGTCCTGTGGCCATATTTAATTTTCTGATTGATTGTAACTCTATTACTATATCATTTGCTCAGTAAAAACCAAGACCTTTCACTCTGGCACTACAAGAGCTCTCTAACCATACACACTTCAACAATAAGCATGGCACTAATTCCAGCTACTCCTACAAAGGAGACTTGCTTTCTCTGTACTTGCCGATCCATTAAACTAAGAGGAAGTGGCCAAGAACCCTTCTGAACCCACGGGTCTCACACATACCACTGAGCTATAAATATTTTCCATGCCCAGGGTTCCAACAGCAGCAATTCATAATACAAAGCTGCATTCCCAACCACATTCTAATGGCATCTCCAAACTTCACTGCTGCTGATGGGCTATCACCACATGAAAGTCCCATAACATGAACTAAAACAACATGATGGGTTGCCATTGTCCTTGAAACCTGCCTCTTCTTCTGTTGTTCTTTGTAAGCAGGCCGCTCACACAGCCACACACAGCCCTCCATCCGTCTACAGCTGCATTCAGAGCTCACCAATACTCATATGCAGCAAGGTCAGAATTTTTTTTTTAACATTCTTTGATTAATGCTGAGAGCTGCAGCATGTTTAGACAGGGTCATGACCTCAGGCATCCATTTAATCAAATTTCTCTGCTGCTTGTCCCAGTGGAGCCATCGCAACAAGAAACTCTCTCAATGAAAAAAAAAAAAAGGAAAAGAAAAAGAAAAGGAAAAAAATGCACACTTCACATCTCACATTGTTTACACGCTGTTAAGTAATTATTTCACTCTTCGACCCCCACTGGCCATCAACAGACAAGTCACCTCCTTGGAGATTCTGAAAAGCTTATTCAGCTGGATATAATTCATTTTGTCTCTTTCCTTCATTGTGAAGCTAACTGCTTAGCTTAAAGACTTCTTTGTGAATACTTAAGTACATGGTGTCCATGCTAATGATCTCACTAATTATAAGCGTATTTATCATATACAAAGTGTTCTCAGCTCTCCTCTCCCAAAGCCATGTCACTTCAGCTCTACCACGCCAGCACTTTCTCCCCACGGATCGACCCAAACAAATGGGCACCACTCTCATGCCCACGTAACCTTTCCACGAAATGCTGTCATTACCTGAGCGACCCACCAACTTGCTCAGTATTTGCTCGGGAGTTTTCAATAACACCCTGATCTTTTATGCAGCTCTTCTCCAGGGCAAAGTGCAGAAATGAGCCAGGCAGGTAATAAAGAATTACAGTTTGCCTTTATCTAATAGCTCCATCAGTCAGAGTAATGGAGTTGGATAAAATGGTAACCTATTCACCCAGGCCTTCTTAATTGCTACCCTAGAATGCAAAAAGAAAAGTAGGGGCAAGAAAAAAGTTTATTTCTAATTGCAGTTCAGAAATTAGAGGTGAATGACTTGAAAGCTAAGCAAAAGCATATAACACCCCTGTCTTCTAACTTCAATGAAAACTGACTGGAGACTGCGTTAAAACCACAAAACAAGAAGTTTGGGGGGAAAAAAAAGGGGACGGAGGGGAGCAGTGTTGATCTGAGGGAACAAAAGGGATTATTCTACATTCTGCTTTCCTTTCTTTGTCGTCCTCTTTCCAGAAATAAAGATATTGACATTATCTGGTGGACTTATTTTGCTTTGCTATGAGAAAGTTGGTAATATTAGTTTTGATTCCTACCACGGTCTCTCAACATTGCTAAAAATTAAAGCTGAAAATGGAACATGAAGCGTTAAATTTCACATGCAGGAATTGAGGCTTTCTGTTTTATTTTCTCTGACTCAGGTGCCATTTCACCAGTATTTGTTTCACCAGCCACATACTCCCCCCTGCAGAGGCCGAGCACGTCTCCATTATCTGCAGAGACCTTGCTGACGAGTTCTACATCCTTTCAGTGTGCTCCAAAAAGTAGACTTTTCACACTAGCATCAAAACCCGTTGACTAAAGGACTACCTGGAGCACAGGGGGAATGAAGAAAGGGCAATGAAACAAAATAACACAGCAAAACAAAAGGGGATAATGGAAAATTAAGGTCTGGTGGAAAAGAATGTCAAACAAGTAAAACAATGGTTCTATAATAATAACTGAGGATAAAATAAGGGGCATTTTGCGCTTTTTTTTTTCCCCATTATAAGAGAAGCAATATACTAAAAGAATTGCACAAAGTAGATTTGAAACTTCTTTTGTATAAAGTTCCCCCCCACCCCGACCCCAAACCTCCAAGAAAATTCCACCTCATCTGAAGCCGACTCACGCAAACAGAGCCAGCAATGTCAGGAACACGTCAGCTCCAACCACCAAGAAAAGGCACAAATCGGACACAAAACCAAGCTTACGTGTAGGAAGGACAACTGCAAAAGTAAGTAACTTCCTACTGTTCAATCAACACAGGGAAAGTTAAATAATTTTAATTTTTTAAAAGGTGGCCAGCATAGAATCAGCTGTCTCTAAGTCTAAAAATGTAAATAGACTGTACCTTTTGCATTTTTTTCAGCCCCCTGTACTACCATTTATCCACGCCAGGACTGAGCATGAGGCCGGCACACAAATTTCAGCACACCAAGGAAGCACTAAAATAGAATCCCTTTGTGATCTCTCTCTAGAGATGCAAGCATTAAAACAATAAAGTACTCCAAGGAGGAGTCCAGACGCAGCATCATGTAAGAAATCCAGGGGAGATTCAAACCTTCAAAGACACAAGCTCTTAGTTTCTGGTGTTTGTGCTTGATTTTGTTTCAATTCAAACACAGAAAAGACAAATACGCACACACTATAAATCAAGACCAGTAGGATCGTAGAGTATAAATGTTTTAAAGAGCAGAAAAACAGAACAGAGAAAAGGGACTCTGCATAGTGTACACTATAGATAAATGTATTTGCCAAACTTCTGAAGTGACTGAGAGTTTAACTCCCATTGACTTCAGAAGCCTGATAAAACTTTGGACAGAAACAACCCGTTTCTCCCCTACAATGGAATTCTGGTATCTGCAGATTTAGATATCAGCAAGACAACATTAAATACTCTATGTTTCTACATAAATAGTCCTGACTACAGTTAATTTCTTTACTGTATTAAATTAGAATGTTTAAAGTAAATGTCAAATATATTTTCTGAAAGCAAATTCCACAATTATAATCAAAACACAGTGTTATAAAGCCCTCAAAAGCTGTATTGTACAGAAAAAGCAGCAGGAAGAAAAAAGCAAAATATCACTGAGTGCCTATACATGCATCTGATCTTTGATTTCTTCAGGGCTTACAAAAATATATTTATTGAAATTTGGGTGAAGCTTTCTGGTTATCTGCCTTTGACATGCTCTTACAAAACACTCTGAGTACTCTTGCAATGTCACTTTTAACTGCTAACTGGTTTTCTTGTGAAATGGAAGAATTGCAATAATAGGTCCGTGTAAAACCAGTAAAGCATTATCTTCCTTTTTTAAAAAGTTAAAAACAATGAAGAAACTAATCACACTTAAAATGCGAAGATGACTTTACCCACCCAGTTGGTTCCGGAAGGACCTACAGACAGAAGGATGGGGATGAAAGGGCAGGCAGAAATCCACCCTGCACACGATGGGAATGGGGATGATGGGGATGGGAAGCACCCAGCACTTGCCACATTCCTCACGTAACCCTTGTACCTGTGGAAAACTGATATAAACTAAACCAGAAAACAAACTACCCACCGAAACACACTACTGAACCAGACTGTAATGGTTTACATCAAATTTTTATGGCTGTGATTAAACGCAATGTGATTGATGAAATAAGAGGCTTGGGATGTGCCTGCTCTGTTCCAGGGGGAAATCTGCTTCCATATGTTTCATTATAATTTGGGAATTTCTGTATCTGCAGATAGGGATGGGTATCTTTTGCAATCCATGACACCCTGCAGATAGAACCATTCTCTATAGCAGACTTGGAAAAACACATGGGCTCTTGCCAACTTCAGGCTAAACTATAACAACCGAAATCTTCAAATACCTTTTAGTGCAAAACAGAGACAGACCTTCATCTGCAGGGACAGTGGTAAAGACGGGGCTTTAACATCTCTGACCACAGGCATCAAGGCCATGGAAGACTATTATGATTACCTAGTCTAGTCTATTTAACAATGCAGTCTGAGCATACCATTTAAAAAATATTGTTATGTCCAGTGACCAAAGTCCCTCCGGAACAATAAATCACAGTAGATTCATCACACTTCTCTATTTACCAAACTACACTGACATGACATGATCTATAGCTCTAGATATACATTTGTAAAGATCCTTCCATTGGCAGTTAATGTATGGAGTATTAATACGTGAAATAACGTGTATGCCGTTGGTATGAAATCTGTATTGTATCATGCATAAAGGATATCACACAACTATTACACCTACTTTATAGTTACTGAACTATTGGCCATCTCTCGGAGACCTTTTATTCAGCGTGGTCCAAACATCCTGGCCTTGGATTAGAAACCCAAGTGACCTACATTATTCTCCTTGACAGATTCAGAACCTATTACATATTTCTTCCACTCAAAACCAGTTATCTTGGCGTTATCTGTATCAGCATCTTCTGCTTCGTCTAACACCGTCCCATTTCTCCAATCCTTTTTCTAGGTACCATTCATGTATTTTCAAGAGTGTTCATTTCTGCAGCAACAACCTCTGCAGTACAGTGTAACCAAAGGGGAGATAAAGTAAATTTATTCGCATCTGAGATGAACAGTCAAAGCAAACCACAACACATCAACTAAGTACCCTCTGAAAAGTGCAGCTGAAGAGCTGAGCATCACCAGATACAAAAGGTATGCGGTACCAAACTACGCACAGATTTCTTACCAACAGCAGATACACCCAAATATAAAGTGGATACCATCTCCTTATACTTGAAAAGGTGGTGTCTTTTGGGGTTTGTTGGGGTTTTTTTTATTGGATTAATATCAGCCAGTTCAGTAATATTTATCACTTACATTTCTTTTGAATCCAGATGATCTTTGAAATAAAGGAACCTTTCACATTTAACTTTTGTTAGAATAAGAAATCATCACTGATACAAACTAAATATAAGACTAATGGATAGTTTAAAAAAAAAAATAAAATCCTTTCCCCTTAAGCTCACAAATCACCCACTGCTAGAGAGACACATTCTCGACTGAATTAATTAATATTCATCAGTATCTCTGGAGAATTACTGACATGCACATAAAGAGTATAGTAATAATTGTATGTCATAAACTGTGCCTGAATTCTTGAAATCTGTAAGATTCACACAACGAAATTAATTAGTAATGAAATAGTAGTCTTATTTTCCTTGCATTTTTGAGCTAAATATGGAATTTTTCAGCTAACATACTACTTACAATCCATGTTAACTACTCAATGTTAAATTCTTTGGTTTCTATGATGTTATCTACTAAAAAATTGCTTTCCCTAATATTAAAGAAAAAGGTGATTTATGCTTCTTATTCAGAAAAACTATTTATCAGAAAGTGTTCAACTAGGGAAAAAAAGCAACAATTTAAGAAGCAGAATATCATAAAAAATACTCAGAACTAATTATAGCTCGTATTAGAAGCTTCAAGTTTGGTTCATTTTTTTGGTTGGTTGGTTGGTTTGTTTTTTGGGGGGGGAGGTTGTGGATCATTTTGTTGTTGTTTTTTCCAACAGGTCACAAACCCCCAAACTTTATCTTTATTCTTCTATGAGAGTCAGTAATTAATTTCCAATCAAGTATGATAACATAGCTGTGGGATTCTACTTTCTCTAGCAAAGACAGGGTGAGGATCATCTGCAATTACAATGTTCTCTCACTCTCGCATAGTAAAAGCTATGCTCTATGCGTCGTTTATATATTCCTCATGTTATATATTACCCGCTTCAGAAGAGGAAAAAAAAAAAAATCAGAAAAAAAAAAAACACAGAGAGAAAAAAGCATAGAATATTATGTACTATTTACAGACTGCTTGCGGATACAGGGAAAATTAAGTGATTCACTTATTCTCTAGCTCCTGCCATACTGCTTTTGTGCTTGGTACTGGAAAACCCCAAACTCTCGGCATGAGGGGCCAAGCCACCTTTCCCCCCCTCACACAGATGGTGATCTTTCTTAAGTGCACCCAGGAGGTGCCACAGCACACAAGGCATAAAGGAAACGGCACGGGACAGATGCCACCAAACAAGATGGTCTGTTCAAAGCACAAAACAGGGATAAAGACGCTGAAATGCCGTGTCTGGAGCAGACTTCGTCTTCATACAGCTGCTCTGTTTCTACGTGTTGCTGAACAGAACATACTGCTGATAATGGTATCGTTACGATCCTGTTCTCAACTGCTTTTATCCAGATAGCAATGTATCATACAGTACAAACACATAATCTTCTCCATCTTAAGTTTGTGACGAAAGTAGGGGAAACGGGTTATTTCTCGAATATTAATAAAATGCAAGTCTTTTATCGCAAAACTTTAGCATCTCCACATACTCTGAAGTATGGGTAGGACTCCTCCAAAACCTCCTTTTTGAGTCACAGAAATATATTAACTCCTATGCAAGTTCACCTAAATGTAATCAAATTATTCAGGCTGAGTAGATGATGTGTTTGTTATTTATGTATCTAAACTCTCAAAGTTTTCTATGTGATATAAATGAGCTTGCGTTTTCCTTGTTAGGTTACATAAATTTTCAAATTTCTCTTCAGAGATGTCCTCCCTCTAGATCTCATAGACAATCTTTCTCATTTTTTTAATCTCTCTGCTATTGATCTCCAACTATAAGAGACATTTCCACCAACACAGAGGAACAGACCCAGAACCCAAATTCTATTACACTCTTTCATGGAACCCCACTCTGCAACTTGTTTCTCACCAGTTTAAGCTCTCGCACAGTTCACAGCTGTGCTGGTCAGAACATGTGTACCCACCAAGTCAGCAATAGGTCCAACTCCCATGACAACAACAACAAGAGATAAATTCTCCAGCACCTAGAGAAGGTAGCCAATCGCTTGGGTATAGTGTGCTGAGGATAGAGTTCTCCAACAGCACCAATGATGCTATGGAGGAGAAGAAAGTAAATCTGGCCAAGAAGCAGAAGGAAAAAGGGAGGGAGAAAACTGAAGCAAGAATTAACCTAACTCAAATTCATCCAAGAACAATTGTACGTCATGAAAACTGTTTTCACACTCTTGCTGAAAAAAGAAAATAAAATAAGGAAAGAGACTGGAGATAAAAGTTACACAGGGCTTAATCCACAAAACCAGAAGTTGGAACTTAAAACACTTTGAAACAAATACTGCATGTCAGGACAATGCTCGTCGCAGTATCTGGGAAAAGACCAAAGGCCTTAACATCAACATCACTTTAAAATGGTTCACAACAACCCGCAGAGTAGTTATGGAAACGTGGGCATGTAACAATCGAGTCAACAGCTCAGGTGAACTCTTCAGAAGACCAAAGGATGAAGCACACTTGTCCCCACTGCGAATATACAAGTCATTTATTAATTTAAAGCTGACAGAGAGATGTCCGCATTATGCCAGAAAAACTGCGTTAGCACTGGAAGAAAATCTGCTGCCGATGGGTAAGTGGATGAAGCTGTGCTTCTTGTGGTAATTTCATAACTACTAAAGGTATACACAAAATAAATGTATGAGTAAATATCAAACTGGAAGATATCTAATTTATATCAGCATTATGGAAATTCAACAACACTGAAATAAAATGAGCAATATCTTGATCCCATCCTCTTTCTTCAGTCCTGTCCTTAGGCAATTTAGCCCACTAAGGCAAAGCTTTAAAGAAGATCTGAACTGTAAAAACCACCATGAAATTCCCTATTTACAGATGAAAATGAACATTCATTGTCTGTTGGAAACCAGGAGTACAACCAGTTCACAGGGAAATACAATGCGCCTCAGATTCACAGACTGACTTGACTAGGAGTAAAACGAGAAAACTGCTGCTCCAATCTCAGGATGACAACAAAGTACTCTGAACCAGCCCTCTTCCATACTGATCTACTCTGCACATTAAAACTTCAGTCTTTGTGTCATTTAAAGTTTTGGTTTTTATGAACTGAGGAGCAAGAGTTTAAGACTTCATGTTGAATTCATGCAGGTTTTTTACCCAATATTATATCTAAAAAAAGATCTTCAGGGATATGCCTAGAAATGAATCCTAACAATTATATTTGAGAGTGAAATTCCTCCATTTCCACTGGTTTCTTCATCCGTAACAGTGAAATGCAACTCACGCCTGTTTACAGCAGTTACTCTAACTGCTCAAGCTTTCAGAAATTTCAGAAGCCATTGCACGCCCGTACTGCATTGGGAAAATTTAATATGGTGTAAGATATGCAGATAAAATATGAATTCCAGCCATGTAACAAAAATGCCGTTGACAACATGTATATTATGCAATTATGACTGTCATTTTATTACTGTTATTAATTTATTAGTATAATTGCAATTTTTTTCAATGTCATAATGTGATAATAAAGGACTTGTCATTACTACGCTAACCTCGGAACATCTCTGACCTCAGGGGAGGTAGCTGTACGCTTTCAGTCCAAAATGAGCTGTCAGTTACCACAACGAGATTTTGATGACTACATTATCTTGTAATTAAATGTCTCAACAAACTTCTCCTTTTGATTGACAGGTAGTTAAGACTATCTTTGACCACAGGGCAGTTTCTTTATTTTTCAAGAATAATTTTACAGCAGTGAAGACGACAGACAAGAGTTTAAAAATTAAAGTGTTTTGAACTATATATTAATCTATATTTGGTACTTATAAGACAGTGAAAATTCTGCCGAACTGCATTATCCTCTGCCCAAGCTACTGCATTTAAGTGACAGCTTTGATTGATTAAAGGAGTTTACGCTATTCTTTATTAGCATTTAGGTCTTTAAAAGAAATAAATTGTTTTGATTTTACATTTTTTCCCCCCTTTCAATTTGTAAGACAATAAAAATGCTTAGAATCAATACTAATAACTAGAACAAGAACCCATCAGTAAGAATGAGGAGATAATCCTAAGAGCCCATTTCTAATGCTTTGGAGCATCCAGAAGAAAATTCACAGAATTCAACAGAAACTCCATTTATGAGAGGTTTACAAGAACAGGCAACATAAATTATCATTTATCTGATCATACATCACCCTAAACATGTTTGACATGGCAGATCCTCACTGACACTGAGGCTGACAGGGCATCAGTGCCAAAAAGATCCCAAGAAGATGAGAAGTGAGACAAGACAGAGCAGCGACTCTGGTCTCTTCACCGAAGATGAGCTCTTTCTGAAAACCAGAAGGTGGAATAACCTGTCATGGACAATTCTCCATAAAGGGATGTACTTTGGAGTTGTTACAAATATTCATCACCACCATTGGCCATCTCCAGCATTGCCCTCCCATGGAATCATGCAATAGGATAGACCAATCTAACTTGATCCTTCTCTGCTCTGGCAACATTTGCTGTAGCTCAGGGAGGACAAAGGGAGCAAAGTGAGGCTTACAGGTGGCCAAATCAACTCTACCTCCCATTGAACATGATCCTGTCCCCAACCAGTCTGTTTTGAAGATCAACAATAGCAAAGGATGAACAATACCCTTTCCAAAAGCAAATCTCACAAGAACACTACAATCCCCACACATCAAATTAAATTTAAATAAAAAACTTAAGGTCCTTTGAAATGCCAAAAATTGCATCTATAGCGAAATCTAACGGTAGCGCAATAAAACGAGGGCTTTCCACAGCAAGTTAAAGGTCACACAGTTTTGGTACACCTGAAGCACGTCTTCACAGCTTGCAGCCACATCATTCCTTTCCCATTTGTGCTGAAATTAATACCAAATTATTCAAGAGGGCTGGGCAGCACTTAAGAAGCCTTCAGTAGTCATACGGAATTGTCACTTAAACTGTAAAGCCTGTGGTTTAATCTTTCAGGAAGAATCCAGTGAGTCAGAAGTTGAGACCATAACATATGGTCACAAGCACAAACAGAAGGTTGCGCTTATCTGCTGATACCCTCTTTGGTTTCAGTATTTCCTAATTTCCCCCTACGGGTATACTGTTGCAATCCAAATCTTATCAAAGACTTATGCGACCAATGGTCAGAGTTTTTTCATAGATTTCACAGTATGTGGTCTTTTATAAAAGTCCTCAACTTTAAGAGATGTGTATGTGTCTGGGAACCAACTTTCATTTAAAGAAAATAAAAGAGCAGAAGGCTGAAATCAAATAAAATCTTAACATTTATTTTTATGAAATATATACTTTTTTAAAGTGTGTTAACTTACTGGGTGATACCCAATTCTTTTTAACCTCCCTTTCTCTCCCATTTCCTCATTTTAGCAACACACCTTCCTACGGACTGTTGGACAGAACCCCAAGAGTTGTATTCAGATCATGGGAGCATTTAATAAATGGCACAATGAAAAATTAAAAAAAAAAATAAAAAATCAGAAACTAGAAAAATGCTGCCCAACATGTTATGGTCATTCCTGGGGAGTGAGCTACTGAAGTTTTAGCCTGTGCACATAATTCCTCTGAACACGTTCCAGATAATGGCTGCACTATGAGTTGAATTTCATTTGCCATTAAGACAACTGGATTTTCTTGAGATGTGTTCCATACATTTGTATTTTGAAGTGTTGTAACTTTACAAATACCTATTCTTGCAAAGCAATAGTAAACAGCTATGCCTGCCTAAGGAAAATGATTACTTATCAAGAAGAAAACTCAAATACTATAGCTGCAATTGCTTTCCTATTAATTAGATACAAAGTGGTGGCTGAGAGCTCCGTGTTAAAAGTGAAAAGCTTTGACAAAACAATGATAAAAGACTCTGTTGGCAAGAATAACTTTCTAAATTCCTAGCACATCAGGATGAAATGACACAAGATAGAAAAATAACAGAACTCTGAATGAGACTGAAGCACTAAGAACTTTAAAAGGTTGTTTTTACCTGGACAGTAAAGCCAATGCAATGGATCTATCAGTGTACTGCCTAATTTTATGGCTGGGATAAAGTTGAGACCTCTTATGCTGTATTCTGTTCAACCACTGAAACATAAAAGCTAAACGATACAAAGTAATTCTGCAATAAATGTATTAAAAAAAGATAGCAAATTATTTCTCTTGTCATTTATTTCACTCTAGTTACAGAAAACTAAAACGGATTTCTCTAAGATTAAATTTACTCTAAAATAAAATTTATTTCTCTTCAGTTTTAGAAAATGGAAACCAGGAACCTAAAAGCTACCTTCACATCAGCAAGTTAAATCGGAATTCAGAATAGGAAGTCACAAGCCTTATTTCAAGTTACTTGTGCTAAAGTGTACCACCGGTTGAAAGATGTTATTGCACTTCCTTATGAGTAGGCAAAAATAAAGCCTATGGAGCTCAAGCAGCCCGTACTGTTCTGTACAACACTTAGAGAGCAGATCCCGAAATAGCAAAGTACTCTACAAGTTGCAGAAAACCCCTGAGGGCCGAAGTAAAACAGGCTACTGCCAGTCGAAGTTGAGGGCAGTGTCACCATTTAATGAGTCCGTTGTTGTGTCAAGCATTAAAGTCTTAAACTTCTTAAGCAATGAAATTAGTAGTTTCTATGAAAATCAAGCAAGTTGTGGGAATGCTCATTACCACAGACATCGATGCTTAACATCGTCACTAAATTTCAAAATTCTGGCCAGGAGGCTTGGTTTCGTCAGTTTATATTTGCTAACACATTTACAGTGTTGATAAATACATCAGCTTTTTTCATTTGTATTAAGAAACAAGCAAGCTAAATTATAGTAATATTTTAAAAGATCCCAATATGAAGTATTTTTTATATATATTCCATTGTAAATTTTAAATACGCACACCCCCACACATATATATATAGCTCTCTATAGAAATAAAGCTATTGATTCCAGAGCAGCTATAGGTCAGTCTGAACCTCCTGATACAGCCTATACTGAAACCACCATAGATAATCTAATCTATGTGGGACAACTCAGACTACAGAAGGTGTTTTAAAACCCATCTGAAAGGTAATATTTTAATTTGAATTTTCTGTAAGGATGCTTCACTGTATACATATAGTCAATATTTTTCATTTCGGTTTGATACTTATAATATCTAGGATAATGTGCCTTAAATTACATTCCAAAATGAAGTTTTTTAAAGCATTTAATTTTGAAATGACATTTTAAAGTATTACATCAAAACATATTTTAAAGGCCCTTAAACCTGGAGAAAAGTCTAAATCCTGATGTTACATTGCTTGCTTATACAAAAGGCTAAGAGATAAAATAGATCGCGACAAGATCCGATCCGTTACTCCGCCCTCCCTGGTGATCTCAAGCTGACCTCTGCAGATCCCATTCTCTGGAATACTGCTGGAATATCTGCAAAGCCAAAGGTCTCCTTTAGGCTCACCGTACCCTGCTGTGTGGCTGTGAAGTGCTCTGTAAGAGGATCACTTTGAGCCTTCAAAATATTTGTAGTGCAGAAGATTCGGCAGTGTTTAGCGCGTGGCATGTCCATGTATTCTCCGGCGACCGGGAAGAACAGCGTACTGAGGAAATCTGCCTTGGAACGCCGGGACCCAGCGCTGTCCCTGCAGCCGCACCGACACTCTCAAAATGCTGCTGATGCTTTCAGTGATTGCACCCCGTTAGTTCAAAGTTAGTGAAAATTATTTTATCATAGATGCATTTCCATGTAGCCCACATGCAGGGGACAGGATTTTAATACGAAAAAGAATGGGAGCGGTGCTCCCCATTAGAGTTCTGAAGCACCAAATTCTGACATTCGGGTTCGTACTTAATTCCCAAAGTCTGAGACGAGCGTTTCCTCTCGGTTACTCAGGACTGTATCAGTCAACAGGCACGACGCTACGAGCTGCCTCCATCTAGAATGTGTTTCCTTCATTTAGGAAAGCGAAGTAATTCATCAGTGATTTAACCTATAGACATTTGAAGGTTGGAGAGCACCTCAGAGGGGCTGTTGACCTTCAGCAACTGAAAGAATTGAAGCTCCAGCCTTAGTCAATATATATTTATCTTTCTGTTGGGACTATTACAACTGTTCAAGTAATGCTGACCTTGAAACTTCTGCACACGATGCACTAGAATAATGATCCCTGAAGGAAGAGTATAAAAATACCTAAATAGGATATCTAAATCCAAAATGCACATAAAGATAAAAGAAAGCGTTTCAAAATGTGAAGTCACTTAAGAAGAGGTAATATTATTGAGGCTCCTATTAATTATAATTTGAATAACATTGCTAAATACCATAATTACACATTTCTAAATATTTTAATGATAGGATATAATTTATGTCAAAGACTTTGTTTGTTTCATTGTGAAATCTTTGCCTATTTGTAATTAATTTAATGTCTGACTGACAGCCTTGTAAATCGAAATCCTCTACATCTTGAACTTGCTCTGTACCACTGCAAGAGCACAAAATCTTTACCCTACTTCTTGTGCTTTTTAAACTTTGCTGCAGACAAAAAATTACATAAACCCAGCCATTTTATGTATTGTAATGTCACATTACAATGTGCCCTCGCATTCTTCGCAGATTTTTCACTCAAACTTGAGATTCAAACAACAGCCAGGACCAATTCCATTAATCAAAAATATGATGGTACTAGAGGCACTGATTAAATGAATACAATCTTTGTTGAATTGCTTATAAAGTCACCCTTCCTCAGCACCAGTCCTGCTTGCATTTCCCCCAGACATGCTGGGCACTGCTGTTCGTCAGCTTGGCTGCACCCACCTATATGGGGACAACAGCAAGTCAAGGGAAGGAAAAACAGCGTCCCTGGGTCCTTCTCCAATACCTATTATCTGACAGGGACAGTTGCAAAGTCTATTCCAAGTAAAAGCTATTCTTGGAGACCATTTCTCAGAACAGAAAGCAAAACCTCTTTTTGGAGATGGCTGAGGTAAAGATGAAGATCATCATAAATAAGGTACCATGAAGACAAGGATGCAGCTTTGGGCACGGAACATATTGACTTAGTTTCATATCCATTCTTAACGCAACCATACTCTGCAAGATTATATGAAAAAATCCTCAGAAGAAAAATATACCCCAAGTCTTTAAGTTGGCCGTTTGACTTCTCTTCAGGACACCTTTGAATTCTCTTCCCAGCATCAATACAAAAACCCTTCAAACTGAAATCACAGTTTGCATAATGCTCTTTGACACACAGGGTCTGTAAATGACCTGAGCTATTGACAGGCTTTAAGTAAAACAATTACCATTACAAAATTCACAGCAAGGATAGTTAGATTTTTATACCCACTATTCTCATCACTCCTCCTCCTCCATTCTCTCTTCTGGACAGCACAGAGCATTACCACGATGCCAGGCACAAGAAAGACCCAAAACTAGTATTATCAAGCAGTTAGTTTGTTCGCTTCCAGGCACAGGGTCATTCTCATTCCTTCCCTTTGGATTTTTTCCTCTTACTTCAAAAGACCTGTTAACTACTCGAGGAAAACCATCTCTCTGTTATCCTTGTTAGCGCAGAGTAACTTGCTCTCTAGCGAAGGCATCACCTGAGTCAGATACCAAATGTACAATATGTCCATGGCTTACAAGTCATTTTCAAACCAATTTCATAATTGTCAGATATCTAGGTTTCTAGAATTTTCTAAAAGACTTACAAAAACACAACGCCATCTAATCATGCTTCCTGTACTGCCAACACATTGTGAAGGGAATTTCTGAAGATCTCCAGATATTTAATGAAATTAAGTAAGATTAACAAGCAGTCTTGTACTAACTACAGTGTAACTCCAGAAGCTCATGTTCCACATAACCCATTGAGAACACAGAAATTAAGAACATGTACAGAATATTTTTCCATTGCTGAATAGAAATAATACACCCTTGAGATGTACAGAGATACTCTAATTGTATGTCCTTTCTTTTACCTCAAAAAGTTATAAAAAAAGAAAAATTAGGAGAAAACCCAAGATCACACTGCACATACATACACACCACCTACAGAGCAAAATGAAAATAGGAATTAGCCATGTTTAAGTCTGAAGAAACCTGAATATATGAAGCTCAAATCAACAGAATTAGCATTATTATTTTTAAATGATCCAGTAAGGTCTCATCATTCAAGGGGGAGAAGAAAAATCATGCTGTAACTCCTGCTCTAACTCAGAATTTGGGGTAAGATTTCTTTTTTTTTTTAATATGCTCCCAACACTTGCAGCTGCCAAGATGTAAAAGGGGTAAAAAAAAGAAAGAACTATAAGTATCAATTTTGAGTCTCTTGGCAGCTAAATTCAGCCTGTGAAAAATATTTTTGGTTGAGTGAAGCTTCCAGCACAAGCAAAGAGCTCTTCTTTGAGTATCACCCACCAAAATCCTAAATAAACAGCGAGGTAGGATGTCTGAAAGGGAACCAGAGACTTGCCACAGAAATGCTGGGATGGCCGGACATCAGGTACACACGTGGAGATGTATGTTGAAGACTCTGCAGCTAGGAGGTATAAGATCTTTGTAACAAAGGGGAAATGTCTCTTTTCACTTTATAAATCATTTTAAACATAGAGCATTGTTCTGGCAAAACTCAAGAAAGGTCTGCTGTTTTATTATTCTCATTAGAGTCATATTCATCTGTTACGAGGAGGTTAAAGGAGTGGTTGTGACAGCTCCACTGCCCACCTTCCTCATGCAGGTACCCCACTGCCCATCCCAAAGTCCTCTAGCTGGGGGCAGAACAGGCACCTGCTCCCTCCATCCTCAAACTACCCACGTTCCTTGCGGTTTACTCATGACTACTAAATGCTTAATAATCACACGGACATCAAGGAACAGTGACTGCCAAAACTGTGTTGAAGGTAGCAGCACCACTATGGACACTGACGCCAGCACCACAGAGAGCACCTCATTGCAATTACACCAAAGAACTTCTGTTCAGTGCATTTTTATCTGAACTTAGGAATCGGTACCGTTTTATATTGCCTGCTATTATCCCAGATGTTGTTGCATCTGAAATTGATTTTTTGCATTTCCCATTGAAATAGAGTCTGTATGAAAAGTTGACCCCTCAAGCAAGTAGCTCCTTTCATAGAGCTGCCAATCAAAGGCTTCCTTGAAAGAAAGAAGAAAAAAAGGTAAAAACTGCACCTATACTATGTAATTCAAAGTGGCGCATAGGGTTTTATTTCACCCATATACTGCATAATAAAATGAAGTTTACTACACTAACTGCTTTATTAACTCTCCTCCATGATGACCACTAAGTTAAGGTGACCACAGCAATTTTTTTTATTTTTTTTTAAAGAAACCTTCTGGTTTTGGAAAAACAAGGCTCAGCTGTGTGTACAAGAACTTATTCAGCTTTTGGTAATTAGTTCAGTATCCAATCTATTTAGGGAATTACTCGTGTCTGAAGATCGTTTGGTACAATGAAGCTGAAGAGTTTTGGACACCTTCAGCCCAACAGCTTCATCAAGTTTTGCCTCCAGGAGATCACACAACTCTGAAATCCAGAGGAAGATGCACACAGGCACTGCTTCATAGAAGGATATCCTCCATGATAGCCTGGGGAGACCTACTTCAAAGTCATCCTTTCTGACAAAATTCACATGAGACTGACTTAGCAGTATGCCACGGAGATCAGCAGACCCGGATGCAGAGGGAGACCAAGTCTGACAGATGCTGTCCAGCTTTTTCAAGACTTCCATGAGCAGGAGCAGTGCTCACCCCGGACTGCAGGAGCAGCCTCAGAAGAGAAGCCAGTAAGAGAACAGCTCTTAGAGCGTTACAGGCATCAGATAAATCGCTGCCACCCAGAATAGGGAAAGGATTCTTCAGTAGTTGTCATCACTGAAGAGTAAAATAATTTCTTGATGCCAGCTTCGGAAAATATCAAACTAACTTGCCAAAAATCATTCAGCACACTCTCAAAAGAAGGCCAGTGGTGGGTAAGGCAGGTTATAAAGGCTTTTTTGTCCTCCAAATGTGTATTCTAATTATCGCACATTTTATGCGGAATTTAAATCACAAGGTGAACAACAAGGAAGCTCTCTTAAAAACTGTGACTAACAATCTTATTTTATTTAGCCTGCAGAATATCTCTGTCGTGTCCTGTACTTTTATTTTAGCTTGGGTAGCAGAGGAAGATAATAAAGTTTAATGGGTACTATTACTTACTCAAAATTCAAGGTCACTGGGACTTTAGGGGCCAAGAAAAAACCTGCTGATTGAAGAAACAAGTACATAAACAGCTTATTTTAATTGTTTTGCTTTTATTACATATTCTATTAGAACTTGATGCAAAATGTTGACTCAGAAGAGCTAAATATAATCAAAAGCTACCTTATATTCTGCCAGCATAACATATTTTGATACTATTCATAGAATGCCTCAAGCCTTGCTGATTTGATAATGTTATTTTCCCTATTTTAAACTAGTGGTATAGGAAGCTGGTATAGGTGGGACAGCTATAGGTAGGATAGGAAGTTACTCTTCTCCCATTTTTCTTTCTCAAGAATAACAATTAAACCTGTACCAACATATCAACTACGCTACACTGAAATTTATGAAGAGGAAAGAGGTAATAATGAAGGCCAGGAGCAGCTCTGGACAAAGATGACCACTTGGTCTGCCTGTCTCTCTCTACCTTTGGACTGGTTCCAGAGGGCTGGTCCCAGGAGACAGCCCTCATGCCCTCTCTTCCAAGCTGCACAGAACAGGCACTGAAGCCAATTCTCCAGAAGCCCACCAACTTCAATAGACACGGCTTCCTAAACACAGCACGTGGAACTCAATATCTGGGGAAGAGAAGCTTCTTCAAAGAAACTACCATGCAGTTATGTAGGAAAAGGGTCATATTTCCCCAGGTTGGAATTTTGTCCCATTACAAAGAGCTTTATTTTCTAACCTTAATATTATGTTAGTAGAGATAATTTCTTTTACTTGAGGAAGATAGAATATTCTTTCTGTTGAACTCCAAAAGGCTCTAGAACATAATGTTTTAAACAAACTTCTAACCACCGCTGTACAGATGGTACGGACCCTCTCCACCTTTATCACAACAAATAAAAATGATGTACAGTGTATCGAGGAGTCATTCAGAAGCAACTCCCAGGGATGCTCTTTACTGCGCGGTACTGAAAGATATCTAGAACTTTTTATATGATGTCAGAGGGTTACTAAGAAGCAACAACATGGTAGCTACAGCAACTCAGTTGCTATAGAAAGGATCAGGCTGTAACCAGATGTATGGTAGCTCTGCACACAGCATGTCAAGGAACAAAGCCTGTGATCGGTATTTCCTATGAAGGATTTTGGTGCTGCTGAAATGGGTGCTAATATCAGATAATATCAATCTAGCACAAAAATTCAATATTTGACAGGCACCAAAGGAAGGGGAAAAAAAAGCCAAGCCATGACATCTCTGAACCCTCCCTCCCAATGCTTAACTTACATGGAAATTGTTCCCATTAACTTCCACTATTAATTACGCACACTTAACCAAGCTACACGTATGTCAGATACGTCACAAACTGTACAGTGGTGGTGTCCTCTCAATTCCCCTGGTACCCCCCACTCTGAATTCACCTCCCGTAAGCCTAGCAAAACCCTCAATTTTATATTCTCCACTGGTATTTCCTCCCACACTTTAATCACTCTGAAGCCTCCAATTCTCCCCCAGTTAAGAGTGTAATGGTGAGGACGCACAATAATCAAAGCAGTAATGACCTATGAGCAGCTGTGTCAAACTGAAAAATAAAACGTTAATTTCCAGAATTATTTGCTTAGTATATCCTCAGCAATATACAGAGCAGCAGAAGGTATCTATCTTTAACCAATCTCTTAAGTTTCTCAGTTAAAACAATGACCACAGGATACATTCTGGAACACTATACAGAACTTCAGGGAATCAATTTTTTGAAGCAGAAACAGGCTCCGTACCTCACCCATCAATCTCTGCAACTGTTTCCTTCCAAAAACATTTTGAAAATAGCCAAAAACAGGGTAGACTTTTCTCCTTTAAAAAATACGTATTTTAAAAACTATTTTTATAGGCAGATGGAACTAGTTATCTTCTGTAGGCTCCCACAGGGTTAAAAAGTCAAGGGTATACTGACACGTCATGGCAGAAGAACACTCTTATGGGGAACTATTAATTTGCTTTATCATAAACTATAACGCCTGGTTTTGGCACATACAATATGCCTCTCAAGAAAGGAACGGGGAAAAAAAAAAGCAGTACTTCAACCCAAAACAGGGCTCAAGAACATAGATAACAGGTATCCACAATTAATCCACCTGTTTTTAATTCATGTATGCAACAAATCTGGTGCTAAAAAGAAATAAATCCTTCAGCCTGTGAGGATGAGCAACTTCTTGAATTAATCTCATGTATGCAACAAACATAATACATGTCCCTCTCCCAAATATATCATACATGTAGAAGAAACAAAGTAAAACAAAATAAGCAGTTTCTTGGGCATAAATAGATGTAAATTCTGTTAAATGGGTGCAAAACGTCACACTGAACCGACCCAAGCCTGTTTCTCAAATACAGACAGGAATAACACCCATGCTAATTTTGATAACAGAAAGGCAGCAATGCTACGAGACAGCAGATAACCACATCCTCTCTGACATCATTTTCTGCTCCGGCACAGTGAGATTGATTTTCCTCCAGAAAATGTAGACTTCTGCTGCTCAGAAGAGGCAAGAACCACATTGTTTTGATTCAGAAATTATTTCTTTTAAGCCAAGACAAGGCTCCTTTATTCAATGCATAAAAATCTGTAATTTGTAGATTATTAGCACGTAAGTTTTATCTCTTGCTTAAATAGTAAAAATACAGCATCAATGGACAAAGCTGTTCTCAGCACACCACCTTTCACTTTTTTCTACACCTTCTTTAGTTTTTTCTATAATGATATGGTGTTCAACATAAAAAACATGACTAAGAAGACCAAGAAAATGAAAAGAAGCAGGGATGTGAAAAGAGTATGGCTCCACATCCTTTAACTTTCAGGAAGTTTCAAATCTCATTGCCTTGACTCAGAACTGGAAAGAGCAGCTGGTGAGCTATCAGAAAAATCATTTTCCCCAGTGTTTTTGATCTTTTTATAAACAAAAGATCCAAGCAGAATCCTTTCATCTTGCCTGATGTAAGGAATGGGGATGAAATGGTTTTAAACTCCTATCTCTAAGATTCTACTCACAGCCTCTTCTCTAATTCTGTGGCATTTAGATGCCAAGAGAGAACTGCACCCAGCCCAAAAGCAATCTTACAACACGTTTTCTAATAGATAAATCCATTAACAGTTTCCTCCATCATTAGAAATGCTGTATTAAGATCATTCATATACAAGATCAACGGGTTGTATCATTCTGTCCAATTGGGAATACTAGAGGTTGAAATTCTTTTCACTTTTTAATGTAAGTTTATGAAAAAACTCAAGTTCTGTCAAAAAACATCTTTCAATGTTGAAACTCACTGTCCTAGTTGAAAACGCTACATTTCTTTCCAGTAGGGACTAGAACTCTGTCTCTGGAAGTATTGTTCCACTGGCTCTAAATTGGGTCAAATCACTCGTCTTTGGGAAACACAAGATCATAGTGTGCATGAGATTAAGAGTCCTAAGAAATTTGAAACTGCTCAAATGCATATTAAACCTTCTGAAAACCCCATCTTCTCTCAGCATGCCTAAGCTTCCAACACCTTCTAAGGTTGAGCCTGGCCAAGCAGCATCCATCCCACCCCAGAGAGCCACGGTCTGCCCCTCCACACCGCGGCTGCAGCCCCAGTGACGTGCCCAGTACCTGCCAGCTATGAATATATACAGAAATTAAAATGCCTAAACTCTGTGACCTTTGTGAGACTTTTCTCACTGCCTCTGTTGTAATTTGAAACGGATACAGAGCTCATAACAGGCTCACTTCATTCCTGACCATTCAATTATTTATATGCTGAAATAAGACAATTTTGCAGTATCTTCTCCTCATGTTATTTTTGCAGCTATTTAACAGAAGTGCAATAAGGTCCCTTTGAAAAACACTGGCTCTTTAGGTGTTCAACACAAGTAGTAAATCCACTTTGTCAAATTGCCCCATTTATAATATTTAATCTTCCTTCTGTAATCAGGAGAGCTGAAGCACACATTCAGAGTCGCTTTCCTTTGACACAGTTCTCTTATTACTGTCTCTTTTCCTCACATAATGTCCCACAGCAGCTGTGCCATTATGATGATGCTTTCTTTTTTTTTTTTTTTTAAACAGCCTCTCTAGCACAAATAATTAAAACATGTATTTACCTTCCACCGCTTGGCTGAGACTAAGTGCACATTTTGAGGGAAGGGGGGCAATTGTTTGTTTCTTTTTATTTTATTTCTAAGCAGTGACATATTGATGTTTCGGATAATAAATCATTCCAATTTGTTCATCCCTGCCAACAATGGTTTTAATCTTCATTTACGACTTGCAAAGTCCGTTTTGTTGGAAGCGTTTGATAAAATACTCAATTACCATTTTTTTTGCACTGCAGTTCAACTGCTGTGCTGATAAAAGGCTCCAGCTCAGAAGATAAACTGCAAATAATTCCTGAAGAACAAATGTCAGAGGCAGTTTACAATGAATGGGATTTTTTTTCGAGCAGATTATTCTCCCACCAAAGTGACAGGGCAGCTCAATATTTATTTTGTTGAGAATGTCATTTAAATATTGTTTGACACCTGCTCCCTGCAGTCAGCTACTCAGCACATTACACTTTCAAGGGGTTTAGAAGTGAGGTCCCAGCTCTCTGCATCTACTAACATATTTCAGGGACTCTGTTTAAAATGCAGAAATGGCTGCTTCAGTACACGCTTTGCAACACTTTCCAGGTAAGTAAATGGAAATACTACTAAAATACGTGTGCTTAAATGCCTGCACGCTGACATACACACAAAAATCCCCTGAACGTGAGAAAAGTTGTTGACCTAAGAGATTAAAGTTTTCAACTCACCCTCACACGGCTTCTTTGAATTTAATTAAAAAAAAAAAAAAATCATATTTTTTTTTGTCCCCTTTCACTTTTGTTTGAAGGCGAGGAGGTGTCCGGCCATTTCAGTGTGAAGGGGATTCTCTCCCCACCCTAGCCCAAATTTGGAAATCAGGAAAGGATCCTACATTATTTTCACCTGATCATTAGCTCTTTTCAGTCCTTTCAAAATCAACACATTCTTCCAAAAACCACCTACTGCAGTGTAGGTGGCATGTAGGTGTCACACGTGTGTCTGTGCAGGGAGGAGGGCTCAGCAGGGCCCGGGGGAAGGACAGCAAGGAGGTACCTCAAACCCTTCTGGGGAGAAGGCCCCTATCTTATCAAAAAGCAACTAATAATGTGCCATTTAGCTTAATGAATTAAAGGAATAATTATGGCTTTTTTTTCAGGTTCTTAATCTTTCAACTACCCTGGTTTATTTGTTTCAATAATGATTTTTTTTTTTTTTTGGTGCTAAATCACGGTCTAGAGGGATTCGGAGAAGATACTGAAGGTGGAGCCTCCCCCTTTCATCACAAAGGACTTGGGAAGAGAGACATGCAGGATTTACACATGCAGTAGTGCAAAATAACAGGAACCAAACGCAACACCAAAATTGGAGATATGTTCTAATTTAACACTACTCCAAGTGTCCATTTAAAGACTGTCATCTGCTAAATTAAAAATCTATCTTCGCTTCAGAGACCTTCATACTCTCAACTGGCAGCAAGGAAAATTATACTAAACAAAAAACATGCTTTAAGTCAGTATATGCATAATATCCAATGCATCTGTGAGAGCTGAAGTAGTTATACATCTAACTATATTTACAAAATACTTCCTCTTCCAATTTCTATATCCACATATCTATAACAGACAAACGTAAAATGGGAGCAGGCAGAGAATTTTCTGAAGTTCTCATCCCACCTATGAATACTTTGCTTCTCCCTTCGGTAAAACTTAAGAAAACAGATAAATGTTTTTACACAAAATATTCACTAAACTCCTTTTTAAAATGACCAAAAAACCACGAGGGCTGCATTGTAGTAAGTGCAGAGAGCTACTGCAAATGTTTTGATCAGCAGAGGTAGATATGTAAAAGCCAATAATAAGCATATACTTAATTTTAAGCACACATGCAAGTTTAAAAAACAATCATACAACACCTAGAGTATGAACCTTAGAACGAGAAGATGGTGACTAATCTCCTGGCCTCCAGGGATAACAGAAAGCTTTATCTAATGATAACACGCATTATTATAGAGACAAGATGGAGTATCAAACTCTTCACCCAATATGTATGTGCATGGGTATACATGTATATGTATCTGTATATGCATGTTTTAGAAACCTATTATTGCTTTTCAGTAGCCTCTCAAAAAGTATTGAGATTAATGAATCATTTGGTTTCAAAATCTCGTTTTCCTCGCTGCTTTCTGTAGCTCAATACAGACATCATTACTTCTCCACCAGTAGAGTGATTCTGTTCGTCATGCCTGAAACAACTACAGCACAGAGATTAAATACAATCTATATCCACATAAATCATTGAATAAATGAATCATGAAATTAATATGTAAATTGTGTGTTTAACCTCTATTTATACAGCACTGTCTGTCACCATGTAGTAAATCTAAAACTAATTGCAAATTCACAACTCTGCAAAAAGAACACCATGGTAAAAGCTTGACATATTTATTAACTAAATGTTGAACTACATTGAGTAAGTAATTAACAGTCATGCCAGAACAGGGAGAGGAAATTATATTTAAGCACAGATGTCACCTGTATGAAATGGCTAAAACTATTTTAGATTAGATTTTGATATTAATCAAAGAATACTCCTATTTAATTTTTGACAGACAAATCTGTTTCCATTTATTCATTATTCCATTAAACACTCCGTTTTTTAAACCTGAATGTCATGTCCATTCTCAGTCTAATATGTTCCTTTTAATATGTCTTTTAAAAGAAAATGTGAGGAAGAAAGGACTCAAACAGCAAGGTTAAACGGTAATAAAAAAATCTTCCTTTGGTCTAGACAAAACCTCCTCAATAGACCAGGAAAATAATTTCATATTAGGCTAAATTCCATGATTAAGCTTTTTGATACATGAAGAATTAAACATAAGCTGCTAAAATACTGTATCTAATTTCATTCCTATGTATTTCCAAGGCCTTTCTGATAACCCAAAAGCACCTCTGCTGGCAGCTCACGGAAGTTCTCTAGCTGCTAGCACCAACACAGAGATCTTTTGGAGACCAATTTTGTTCTAAAATTGGAACGTAGGTAAAAGACAACCAAAAGAAATGCTATATGAAAGCACATGCACAAATGTGTGTTTATGACTAGTCAGGAAGGCACTAACAATGAACAAAGGGACGGGAGACATTTTACCTTCAGGCAGCTAAGACAGATACATCAACTCCAGGGCACAAGGTCCGTAACTCATCAGGAGAGCCTGTTGCTGCCAAAACCATGTATTCTACTTTGAAATTCATAATACCAACCTTTCCTTCTTGAAATCCTCAGCTGTTGAATCAGAGCAAATTCCATAAGATTCAACAAAAGTAAAGGACGTTGTATTTGCATAGGGAATCTGCCTGGCTGTGTTTAATCTGCCCTCCTTGCTTTTTTACCTTCCACAGGTCAATACAGGTAGTCTACGTACACAAGTCCCATGCAGGATGTGAGCACAAGACGTGGTCATCACTGGAAAAATGAACCTTTGCTGAGTATTACAACAGCAAAGTGAAATCGATTCTATAATAAACACAGCAACTGGCCCATCGGGCAAACGCGCTTTCTTAACACGCCCTTTATAAGGTGAAAAATCTACCAAGTACATTCCAGTGGATGACAATGGAAAACGCACCCTGCGAGGGAAGCAAGCGTCCAATTCCAGGGCAGGAAAAGGGCAAGATCCTGAGAGAGCCAAGACTGATGAGGAAGCTCACACCATTGTGAGCACTTCTGTTTCTAGGCTCCCAGTAAAGATAAACTCAGATAAGCAGATAAATTTTACTTCATATGGAATTTATAGACTTAAGCTGTCCCCTCACGGAAAATTTATTTTGTACACAGCACTCCTCGCACTGTGCTTGATGAAGCCACATGAACATTAGTATACCCATTTCACAACCGGCAAATCAGGGGCACAAAGAGATTGGGTGATTTGTCCAAGGTCACAACAGGAATCATTTATAGTGCCAGCAATGAGACTTAAGTTCCTCGACTGAGTTCGGCAACTAGACCATGATGCCTTTAACTGTATTACAGCAAACTACTCCTTGTGTCATCAATCTCCAATCCAGAGGCGCTTTAAATCACTCGAGGATTATGACATTTTTATGGGAGGACAACATTTCATTACTAACCTGAAAACTTGGGGGGAAGAGCAAGAAAAGCTCCCAAAGCTGGTGAGAAAGGAGCTGTGCAGAAGGCAGGCTGAGCAGCAACAACAACAGAGATGGGCAAACAGCGAGGTGAAGAAAACAGTCCCGTTTGGCTTCATTTCCAGAGCATCTCAACAACCACCAGCTGTTTGTAAATCTCAGAAGTTGTAAAACCATTGACTAAAAACACAAAAACATGAAAACTGCTGTTTACTATTCACTATTTCTTATCCACTGGTCCATCTGCTGTCTCCAGTTTCAGCAGTTCCAGGCACAGAGGAGTAGCAGCCCTTGGCTTATGTCCTTTGGCTAAAAGAAGGAGCAGCAGCCAGAGAGCAGTGGATGGTGCACA
>JAVSBS010001209.1:94143-105367 GCA_033124195.1 Coracias cyanogaster
AGCAGCAGCCAGAGAGCAGTGGATGGTGCACAGAGCTTAGAAACTGAAAGTCTGAATAAACTCTTGCATGTTTCTAAACAGTAAATCAAGTGGTATAATCAACCAGGACTTTCCAAAGTCAAGTTTTAAAATAATTAAATAAGATATCCATGGATTTTCACAGCAGATCATTTCAGTCTACATAGCTTAGAATACAGAATACAACCAAACTGCCACCAGGTTTCTTCAGGGCTCTTCCCACCTCTCCCCCTTTTTTTTTTTATTTTGAGAAATTGCACACATCATTACAATAGTCACTGCAAAAGGCGGGAGCAATATACTTCAGTGTAGTTACTCCTTGAAAACATGAAGAAAGGAAACAAGGAAAAAGGGAGGTTCCTGTCCTCTTCATGGCTGGTCCTCTCCCACGAGGTATCTGAACTACGTGCATTTTCAAACAAATATGGGAAATTAAGAGCAAGAGTGACTGCGATATTGTAATGAAATGGCCAAAAAGCTGTCTGGACATGGTTCTGGGCACCTTGCTACAGGTGACCCTGCTTGAGCAGTGGTTTGGATAGGATGACCTCCAGAGGTCCCTTCCAGCATCCACCGTTCCATGACTCCGGTCTGCCATTTCCTACACTCGCCTTCCTCTGCTGGGTGGCTTTGAGGAACTTTTAGTTCACTCTCACTTAATTCCAATTGTTTGGATCCCTTTAAAACCAGCCCTATTACTTTCCTCATGGTCCATGCAGCCTCAGCCACAAGAATCAACAGCTTGTGAAAATTCAGCCATGGCCTTGGCCTCACCCTCCTGGGATGCTGCCTGATTTGAACAACATTGTCCTTTATTTCCACTTCTTCCACTCCTTTGCAGGTAAAAATGAGAAAGCAAGAGAAACAACACAGTGCTAATGCTCTAATGTTCATGGAGCTTAGCTTGTTCTTCTCTATCAAACAGGTAAAAGGAAAAAATTGCCCCCAAAAACCAAAGGGTGAGGACTGTAACGTTTAGTCTGGAGGCAGAAGACTCTGTGTACACAACACCTAACGCAGCTGAACATCACACTGTGCACAGGAGGGGTTCAAATACATACAGATTACACAAAAAGACTACGGTACAAGGGTAAAAAACAAATACATAAAATAATAAACACAAATAAGCAATTATCAAGGGAGGAACAATAAGAAGGGTACAAGAATCTGACACATTAGATGAGACGGACAGTGAGGTTGATCAAGAGAGTAAAAGGGATGAGATGGCATACACAGCTTGGAGAAGGCAGAAAACTTCTAAGTAGCAAAGAAAAACCAATAAGGAAACATATCTGAAAACATTTACCAAGATGGATCAAAGTAGTTAAGTTGAGTTACAACCGTTTTAACAGAAGGCTCCAAGCTCTTTCCGATGCTCTCCACGGCCTTTGCTGCGGAGCGGATCATCTGTTACCAACTGTAAGCTGACAGCAAGTCACCACTGTGAGCAAAGCATAAAAAGCCAAATATCATTCTAGGTAACAGGAATTATCTAGATAAAAGAGGAGTAGAGCTTCCTCTGAAGACACAATATTGATGCCTTTGCTTGGGACACTGGCAAGACCCTACCTGGAACAGACTTAATCATCGGAGTTTAAACAGGAACCTGACACCTCCTTTCACTTGGGTACACTGTTCCTTCTCTCGGTCTCTTTTAGAGTCTTCTTTTACTCAACTACATTATTTTGTCTGGACTACTGTTTCAGATTGAGCAGTCTTAAGTAAATTATTAGCTTTACAGTTTATTAATTTTCAACCCATTTCTATTGCTCCAGTCCTTCAAGTCACCAAGTTGTCTTTTGTTGTTCTTCTATATAATGACAGTATTTCTTAGATTTGTCACCACACATTACCACACCCCCACTCTTCGTGCCACTGGAAATATTAAAGAAGATCAGCCACAAAACAATCCATGAAAACTCACTCACTCACGTTCCTTAAGCCTGGCCATTTCAAATTACATCCTTAAGCTATTTTGCCTATTTTTACCAGACTCTCTTGGAACTTCAGAATTCCAGCAGTCCAGATAGCAGAAGCAGCCTTTGCTATGTTTAGAAAATCAGTTACCTTATCAAACATAGCTATCAAGGCAGCTTAGTACAATCTACCCACGGAAAACCATATTACATTGTATCTAACTATCCACTTTTCTGCCTGGTTGGAATTATATTTAATAAAAAAATTTTGTTTCAAGTTGCCCTTTGCAAGTTAGATAAAGGATTACATCTATATATACACACATTTTCTAGGATGAAATCTATACTGACAAGCTACCTAAACTTAATCAAACCTCACAGGATTTTCCCCAAGATAAATTATGCTTGTGTGTGTCTTTACTGAGAAGCAAGAAGGATTTAAAGTACTGGCTTACTAGGAAAAAAAAAAAAAAAACAGAAAACCAAGCAACCTAGCAGTTCAGTTTTGCCTCCATCTAAGAAAAACAACCACAAGCATTATTTTCAGGACTCCCAAAGCATTTTGAACAAACTCAGAAGGATTTAAAGCTAACTCTTCTATAGAGCTTCTTCATACCAAATAAAAGATGGAACTAAGCTCAACAAAGGATGCAAAAATGGCAGCAACAGGGAGTTAAAAATTAAAAGAAAAGAGTTTGCTGGCATTCAGAGCTAGCTTTCATAGGCAGTGCTTACACACCATAGGCTAATCCTCAAATTCCTCAAATTTCTGTAAGACATCCCAACAGAGAAGCAAGTCCCTGGCAAGCATGTGCCACAGCATTTTTTTTTACCGCCATTGTGTCCTCTTTGGAAACCTCTGATCATGGGCTTCCTTCTCAGGGCAGGAGGGACTGGACAACCACACCTTGTCCGCTCCTCATCACAATGTGCAGGCCATGGACAGGGTCTCCATTTCCCAACATAGGCGGTGGCTCCCTGAGCTGTCACCACCTTGGACCTCACTTGCCACACAGAAATTTAGAGCAGCCCATCGCTACTGCACCTAGATTAAAAAGTAGCTGGGAAGGGAGAGCGAAGGTACCATAAAGCAGCTTGTTTCCTTCCACACACAGGGAGAAGATTGGCACAGTGCTGTTTTTCAAATCGCTAATGGGTCTGATACTGTTTCCACAGGAGATTTATGTTAAAAAGATAACTTTCCTCACTTTTCGTTTTCATTTCTGTTCTTTTCTCTATCCAACATTTCATTCTAGGAAGGAGAAAGAGCTGCTCATTTCTGCGGCAGGAAAGAACAATCTTAGATTTATAACGTGTGAGGAACCCATCACCGTGATAGAGCAATCTTTCCCCCAGACATCTCTCCATTACTGAAGCTGATGTCTCCCTGCCCTGATGCCACTCCTGGGCTGATCTGTCAGCCCTAACAGGGGGGCTAACAGCTCCGCCATCGCACGCACCCATTTTTCATCTTTATCTCAGCAAGCCCTGCAGTTCTTCTTAAACAAACTCTTCAAATACAGTCGCACCATTTTTATTTTCTTTCTTAAACAAATGCATTTGAATGAAACTGCACATTTTCAACAGCGCATCTTATGTGACTTTCTTTTCCATCTTATTTTATGATGAAGTTATTTTAGTTTTTCTGAAAGGGAATAATGGGTAAAGATGAAGGCTTCATTCCACTGTGCTGACAACATACTGGTTAGAGGAATGGTGCAGTTAATAATGTAAACTTGATGTATGTAAGCACAGCTGGTTTGGGAGCATCCTTTCAGTAGCACTAATTTATACTTTGCCTTTATTTGGTGTTTTGGTTTATGATTTTGATTAGCCACTAGAATGAGCTCTCTTAATTCCTTTCTGCTAAACTCCTTTAAAAAGTGCCAAAAATTTTAAACCATGCGACCTTTTTAAATGTATTAGATTTTTGCTAGATTATTAGATTTTGAAAAAATCAACACCCAACCTTCAAGGTTGACAGGTACCTCCAGGGCTCCAAAGGAACAGGAAAAAGGGGACTGGAACTCATGAATCCTCCACAGTGTTTGATCCTCAGCCATTTTCACATCCTGTATCTAACTTCTTGTATTGATCTGGTTCACTTTTTGCATCTGAATTCAAGGTTTTACGTAGTAGTACATATTTTGTACATAATACCACATATTAAATGCCCATGCTTTTCATTTCCTGCCCTCCCAGCACTCCCTAAATTCATTATATATTTACTTATCAAACAATACAAGGAAGAAAAAAAAAAAATAGCAGAGGAGAGTGGGAGATGCTTTCAAACATCATACATTAATACACAGCTCTCCTCACATTCCTGAACAGACACTACATAGAACTATTTACATTTTAAATTTAAATCTCAGATTGTTATTACAGCTCTTCTGAGATTTTTTGTTGTTGTTGTATCAAAAACAGCAATCAAACTAGAAACACACATGCAAACTCTTCTTTCTGTTGAAATCAACAAATAAAACTTCTGAAAGACAGTGAAGTCAATATGGGAACCTATAGAGGTTATCAAAACTTGAACCCTCATTGCAGAATTCAAAATAAACAGTTAAATATTTCTGCCTGCAAACAGTGATTTTTTTTAATTAAAGAAAAACCAAACTAACTCGCACCTCTGAAAACAAGCCTTACTTTCAAAAGGTATCTTCTCAATACTTTTGACCCCACAGGTGCCCAACTGGATACCCCAAAATCATCACCACTAGCAACCTGTGACATTCCTAAGCCAGTTTTCCACAGACAAAACACCACAAATATTTCTAAAAACAAAAATCTGGAAATATCTCTATTGCTACACACCTCAAAATTACTTTTCAAGACTGGTTTTCAACACAACACAGGAGCATCCCTCACGGGAAGCCCACCTCAGAAACCCTCAGCAATTGGAAAAATCCTGTCACCATCACCGGCAAATTCCCATTGCGTGGCCAAAGCAGAACGCGTGGATCTGCCCTTTGTTGAAACTCAGTGGAAACGCTCTTCCAGCCTCGGCACGGATAAGCAAGTTAATCACCTGATTTAAAGGTAGGCTGCTCTTTATATCACCTCCCAAGTAAACTGACAGCCATTCAGCTTTTACAGTGACAATGTTATGATCAATGTTGCAGCCTCAGGTGTTAATGCTTCATCTACCTTTAAGCAAATGTAATAACCCAGAAAGATCAAAATTGTAAGTTCCTTACTCCATGTTAAATTACTGTGAGTTCATTGCATTATTGCAGAATTTCAGTGACGTTAAGCATAGTCTAAAAATGTTAATGCCAAACAGCATATTGCAGTTGTCCTTATCCATGAACTATCAAACTTCTACAAAACACAGAGATCAACAGTAAGAACATATCAGGAAAGTACTTTGGCAATGCTGTTCTTACTTCTGCAAAATTCAAGGCTGTGAACACAAAACAGCCTCACACCCCAAAGCTCCGAGTTTAGCCCGGACAAGAGCTGTATGAGCACCCCGGCAAGTCACCTGAGGGAAGCATGCAGCAACATCCCACCCCCTCTGCTCGTTTCTGAACAAAGGACAAATTTATGAGGATCCAAAGCACATCAAGAGTTTAAAAAAAAAAGGTAGAGGTGGAGGCCTTAATCCATGTACTCCTTTTCCCGCCCAGTGCTACACCACAGCAGGGTACCACTAACTGCTGTGCTACCATACCAGCTCCTGGACAGTCTGTAGAAAGCTTCTATTTATTTTTATCTCTTTTAAAAAGTATGCAAGCATGAAATGTCTCCAGTTTTCCACCACTAGCTGTTCAGAACATCAGCAATGGCTTTCACCTGATATGAAAAGTGGAAGACAGTGGTCTGGTTCAGTGGGTCAAATGTCCTTCACTGATGAAGAATCAGGCTAGAAACCCAAGAACCCTAACTCATGATCTACTGGTTCTGATTTTCACTAACCCTCAGTATTTATCACAGCTCCCTGAAGTTGCAGGTAAGCCCCGTAAACATAGACCCTAGTGCTGCTAAATAATCTTAACAGGGTGTGCAATGGGGTGGGGGAGGCTTTTTTTTTAAAAAAAAAAAGAAAAGTAAAACACGGCAAAACTTTTTTAAAGGAAGGAAAACAAAGACATTAATGTAACAATCTCTTTTGCAGCCAACTGAACTAACTTCTGTAAGGAAAACATTTAGCCAGTACTAAAAAGCAGAAAGCACCTTACATTTTGATTGATTTGATACTCTTGTATTATGCATAAAGCCACTCATTCATTTTGCCCTGCAAACTACTCTTGTCCGAGACCAGATACCATCAGAATAAAGCAGTGAATAATTTTATTAAAGTAAACACAATCCCAGTGTAACATGCTCCTTACGGAAATACACCAGCAGTCGGTAAAAAAACAGGCCATTTCATACAGATGTAATCAATATTTTCATGGACATATGCCTACTGTTCAAAGTTTTAAATGTATAACTATAAAAAGCTTTCCTTGGTGTCTAAGCAAATGTCACCTACTGTACTGGAACATTTAAAAAGCTTCCTCAGTAGGAAATAATGCTAGTATTGGGCAAGCAGGCCTGCAGACTTCTGACCAACCAAACATAAAGCCAAGCCCTCGTTTGAGAGTCTTATTTGGATACTTCCCATTGATGGTAAAGCATCTGCAAATAAATATCTTGCATATTAACTTGTTAGGGAAGGAAACAACTACAAACAGAGGCAGGTGCAGCAGTAAGTGCTCTCGAGTAATAGATGGGCAATGCCAAACAGCAATTTCACAGCAAGCCACAGGATAGGAATTAATCCACCTCCTAAATCCAATGGATGAACTTCCTTAACACATGATAAAAATAGGAGCGCTGCTTTCTCTCAGAAGTCGTGCAGCAGTTTTGTGCTTTCAGAAAGCCGAGGTTACAACCAAGATTACTGCTTCTACACTCAAATAACTCTTTTAATGAAGCTCTAAGGCTTATTAAACTTGCTACTGGTAAAGTTGGACATGTCCTCTCAACCCAGTCTATGCCCACGAAAAGGTCAAACCAGTTCATTAGCAATTGAGGTCTATAAAGTGGGGCACACCTCAGCTCTCAGCTAGCTTCTGGTCAGACATGCCACAGCTGCTCCCACTTCTGTGAGCCCCGAGTTTGATTTGGGAGTTTTACCTTCTTTCGTCACTAGGCTGTCTTCAGCAACATACAGGGCATGGGGTATCAGTGCTGGTTGCACCTAATATGGATATACCTGCACACTCTGGAGATGAAGAAAAAGCAAATCACTCTCTGGTGCCACCAGAGTCTCACAGGACACCTCTCACACCACTCATGGGCAGATGTAGAAGCTCAGCTCCAGCAGGATCCATGGAGGTTGGCTCACGCATCTGTGAACACCAAGAGAAACCAGAGCACAAAGGCACCTCACCTCCTCTGCAACAGGTCAGCCAGACCCTGGCAGGTTACAGAGCACAGCAAGGACAACAGCTGGAAGTGGAAAAGCCTCTTTGGAGCAGAGACAACAGCGCACATCCTGGGACAGAGAAGGAAAGCTGTGGAGCACCAGAGCTCCCAGCTTGTCAGGGAAAGCCTGGGAGAGAGCTGGACTCGGCATTGCCAACTTCTCATGGAGGCTCACCTACAAAAAGACTTGAGAGCTACTGTTTATTAAAGGCCTGAAAAAAAGAGAGGTTCCCAGACACTGGGCTTTGCTTAATTGAGTAGCAATAGAATCAGTACTGCTCATCAACTTTTGTTTGAAAAGTACTCTTCACCCCCTAAAAACCTTCATTGTTTATTAAACTGCAATAGACTAAAATGGAAGATAATGTAGAATGTTCTCCTGCTAATGTTTTAATCCTCCCCAAAATAAAACCAAACCAAAAACCCCAGACCTTTCACATAACATGAACCAAATAATAGCAACCATCCACTTTCCCAGGCCTAGGCACATACGCTAACTTTAACAGATGCATCATGTATTTTTTTTTCTTGGTTCTAAATATGTTTATAGTAGTACATCCATATATATGCGCATGCACACCCAGTCAAAAACGATCTAAAGCTTTCAGGAAAATTTCTGACCCTTCTTTACCAGTATTGCTGCAAATACTGCTTTTGTGAAAAATGTATAAAAGTAATGAAATTCCTAGCTGAGGCTTTAATCTCCAGTCACTTCTGTAACAGAGGGGTGGATCAGAGAGCATAATTTGCTGTTATCGTACTGCTCATCTCCTGTGTTGACAATAGAAATCCTCCTGTTAGTTTTTCTTAGACAAACGTGACCCCAACCTGATATGACACTTTATTTTTTCAGCTGTGTAACAACAGCCTTAAACCAGGTGCTTTCTAAGCTGCATTATCCCATTTTGGGAAACTTTTCTGTTGCTATCAGCAAACTTACACATTAAAACACTTCTTTTTTTGTTTTGGCTAAATTTGGGGGTTTACAAATGAAATACTATACACCCACTTCTTGACATATTCACATTTTCCCATTAATAAAAATATTTGACTACTTCATGTTTTTCTCACTTTTAATTAAAATTCTTAAGTATGGATTTTCAGGGAACATCGGTAACATTCCAGCAAAAATTGAAAGCATTAACATGTTTAAAATACTTGTTTTCCTTTTCGAAAAATTCATCATTAGTGTTTTCTGGAGGTTTTTTGGTGGGGTTTATGTCTGCATATTCATCAGTCTAAACCAATTTTAGATCCCAGGCTCTTCGGTATTGTGTTTTAGTACTTGCTAGCACTAGAATTTTGCACCATAGCCCTCGATTTATAGCCCTCATTTAGCCATCATGCTATTCAAAACCCTGACTTTAAATATCCGCCACACAGATATGAGTAACAAAAAGAGACAGAGTATAGCTATTGTGCCTTCAAAGAAAAGCAATAAACCATTCTGCTTGCTCTCCTTCATGTTCTTTAATTCATTTCATTTCATTTTAACTACCCAGAACAATTTCACCAGCCATTAGCCTGGAATGAAACCTTACAAAGGCTGATTGTTGTTACAGAGATGGGTCCCAGCACTCCCTCCCCCTCCTTTTCATAAGTTTTAGGACAAATAGGCTACTTCATAGCTACAGCTTTGTTTTTTAAAAAGAGAATTCTTGCGAAGAAAGGACAGACAAACTGCTTCACATTCACATTCAAAAGACTCCAAAACAAGGTCCACACTGAGCTGGTCTGGCTCAGAGCCCTAAGCCCAGACCCTGCGAGGAGAAAGGGACAACAAAGGAGGGATCTCTCTGGCTGTTTTCCAGGAGAGGTGGACCAGAGTCCACCCTGTATGCAAACACTGCTGCCCTCACCCTCAGAACTTCAGGAAGAGGTTGTGGGGAAGGCCAGATGCTCAACTGCGCTATGGTCAACTCTAGAGATGAAAAAAAAAAAAATTAAAAGCATCAATTTTATGAGTACATTTTTATTTTGCAGAAATAAACCTTCATGAGTGTCATTTCTGGCAGCCTACGCCAAAAAAAAAGTAAGTTTTTTGTCTTCATTGCATCTATGTTTGGAAAACAATCTTAAGAAAAAAAATAGAGATATACTATTTTTTCCAAACGGCACACCTTACATTTTAGCATCTTCATGGAAAGCTGTGAAGAAGAGTAATCATTCTAAAAAACTGCTTTAAGTGTTTGATTCTGCTTTTTCTAACAAGCTACTGGCACTTCATCAGGCCTGGACAGTCTCTCTGTTTAACATTTAGGCCCTGAAGCTGTGACAACTATGCCTCAATTTAGAAAGTATGTATATGTAGCAACATCCCCAACAAAATGTTCACAGCCCTGTCCAATTCAGATGTATTTTTGATCCTGCCCAACAAGAAGATCAGAGAAATCTTTTCCAACAAAGTGTCAACAAACTGTCTGCACAGACAACTCCTTCCTTGGTTTGTGTATTATGTGGTTTGTATTATTTTTATTCCTCGGTTAAGTGTCACACTTGTCAAAAGATTGAACATCACTTTTCCACAGTAACACGGTTTTGTGATGGAAGTTGTGAAACCTTCAAGACTTACAGATATTTCCACAAATATCCAGTATCTGCTCAAACATTAACAACGTGAGCTCATAAATCAAAGGAATGGGTTTCTGTGTTTTCTTTTCTAGAGAGGGATCAAAAACTGCTCCTGAAATTTGGACATTTTTTTCCCCCCCTCTTACAAAAACAGAGTTTAACTATTCAACCGGCATTTCTTTCATCATACCACAAAGAAAAAAAAATGACTTAAAAGAAATTCAAAGTAATGCTACAAGCCAAAAATTACTTTTCACGTAGTGACAAAAAAATTTGGAACATGGGATTATGTTGAGTGTGAGAGTGTCTATAAACAGAGCTGCTTTATCCCATCTGAGCTGTTATTGGTGATGCCAATAATCAGAGTATTTTAAAGATGATCTCTGCAAAACTGCACATTTTACTATTCACTTCTAAAGCGTGTAAATTAACACCACATTAAACTATCATTTCAGAAGTATGCTTGGGAATACAGGCTGATAAATCCTAACACAATTAAAACCCATTTTCACATGATAAATTTACAGAAATTTATCAAAAGAAAAACTAAAGACAGACAGGAATGCTGATTCAGTACATGTTTTCTACAGATACCATAAACAGAACCGAAGAAGCTCTAACCATAGAAGTCACACCACACATTTGCGTTCAGTTACAGTGCTTCTCGCCATGTTCTCACCCCCCTCCAAGAGTTTGAAATTATTAATTTTGAGCTAAAATGAGCCTGGATTTTTCCTAAATATGTCTAGGATATCTCAGGAGGCTGGGATGTGCACTACAATGGCATCATTGATGCCTGGCCGTGCAACAACCTATTTCAGGAAAACCTACACGGGCTGAGTCCACGGGAGCTTCAATGAAGTCAGTGATGTCCACAGCACCCATCAATAAATGCAAGCTTCACAGGGAAGAACGGCAGATGGCAACGGCAAGCACGCAGACACCCACCATCTTCTAGACACTGGTTGCTTTTTTATGTCTCCTCAACACCAAGCTGATATCCCCAATGCACGACTTTTTTCTTTGTTTTAAAATACAGAGACACTGCGAGGTGTAAGTGATCTTGCAGCCCTTCTAACAATATCAATAATCAATACAGCGGCAACGAAAACCACTAACTGCAGGTCTCTAACTCTGCAGAAGGCAGATGAACAGCACCTCTGTAACAGTTAAAAATAGAGGTCCCATAGAGGTAACAGGAAAACTAGAGCAGGACTGCAAAATCCAAAATACGTACCCTCAATTTCAAGAGAGGCAGGAAGGTGCTCAAACCTGAGTGCAGAATATCACAGACAGCT